>JBBPBX010033964.1:0-22392 GCA_038048925.1 Garcialebias charrua
CTCTGAAAACAAACTTAATTCTAACACAAAGTTTAACAGTTTAAACACTTATAAAGTGTTTTTTAAAGCATGGGATGGTTTCTTCACAACTTCAACTGGTACATTTTGCAAAAAAACGATTTTCACTAATTTCTCAGAAGTTGAAGGTTTATTGATTTTTTCTCAGTTAGAGCTGTGCCGACTTGTTCCTACATTTCTCGTGGCTGGCCACATATGTTATATGCTGTTATTCTTTTAATATGGAGTATTACTGTGTTCACTGCTGTGTTAAAGTTGAAGTCTCGGGTCAGAGAGACCCGACGGTTTTGTTTAGAAAGTCAGAAGACAGTTAATCCGTTGTTTTTCAGGAGAACGACTCCAGCTTCTCTGTCTTTTTCCTAAACAATTTCCCTCTGCTGGCTGTAACCTTGGGTCGTGATAACACATGTCTCACTCCTCTCATGATCTTCTTTTAAGTTCTAACTTTTGCTGAAACGCTTCAGAGTTTGCTGGGAGCTTCAAAGAGATGTGAACTTTCCCAAAGAGCTGGGGTACGTTTGGTCAAGAGCTAACGACCTTCGTCTTCAGCTAAGGACTAAATAACATGCTGTTATGAGTCCACTTCGAACGAGCGTAAGCTCAAAACTTTGTTTATTCCTTCCTGGAATAAGTTTATCTTGAAGTCAGAGGCCTGAAGCTGACGCATTTTCTGATGGTCGATGCGGAACCCAGGAGACGTTGAAAACGTAAACGAATAACCTGCTCAGAGGTATTGGTTCCCACAAGGACCCGTGCATCTGAAAAGCTACAAGGTCTTCTCTCTTACCGGGCTGTCGTCAAAAGGTAAAGAGCTGTTTACAAACGTACCTGGATTTTAGCAGAAGTCGGATGAGAAGTGTCACTTTGGTAACATGCTCACGATAATTTCCTTTAAACCATCTTCCTCCTATTCTTTTCCCTCTCAATCTAAGCTGGAAACTATTTAAGCTAAAGAGCCCTCAGACTAAATATGTTTAACATCCAATATTGAAGTCTGTTGTGTTAAATTTAAGTGTGCTGACGTATTAAATTGAAAGAAAGTGAAATCATGTCAATCAAGTGTAATGGTGTTAATTTAGTGATTTATCTTAAATAAATGGTAGTGTCTTTGGCATACCAACTAAGTTAACGTCTCTGTCACTTAATGGCTTTGTTTATTTATCCATCATAAAGATCACAGAAATATTGGGTAAACTGAAAAAGAAAAGAATCCGTGAAATTACTATTCAATCTGAATAAGTAGATTAATTAAGGATAAAGAGGTCAGCTTAATACTGACCCCTGTTAAAATCCTTTAGTTACATCTGGGTGACACTATATGTGTTTAAAGACACAATATATGGTCTCCCTCATGTTTCCTTCACTTTAAACTTGAAATAAAATCCCATTCTTACTATCTAAAACATGTGTATTTAATGGCAAAAAACAACAACAACAAACAATACACAAATGATTTCATTCTTCAGTGAAAATAAATAATCACTCATTATGATTAGGGGTTAGTTTTAATTAGTAAGTTTTTAATTAGTATGATCATTGTAATTGAGTAGTAGGAGATGTTTTATACTTACTTAAAAAATACTTTGCCTTTTTCATAGTATGTGGAAAAAGTCTAAACATACGTGCAAAAAATAGAAAAGTACAAATAACATACACACAGCGTTGTAGGAATAAAGAATTTACAATACAAACATGTGGTTCATGAGCTCAAAATAAGTCCAGTCTAGTCAGAGTCAGTCGTGTTTAAAAATATAGAACCACCACATTTATAGAACCCTTTGATTTGATCCACTTCAAAGGGACGTCCCCTATCTTTTGGATCTGTTAAACATACATTTCAAACAGGAGAAAAATAAATACTTGTTATTACTAGGAACACTTTCCAATATCCCCTATTTGAAACAGGGTTCCTGTTCCACCTAAGTTTTTATGGGTTATAATTTACTAAAACACAGTCTGAGTAAAGGTTTTAGACATGTATATATAAACAATCTAAGTTTTGAAAGCATAAAGCTAAATGTGAAACAAGTTCCTATATAAAAATTGTTCTAAGAATGTTTTAACTAAATTCCTTTGTTGCAAATCAGACCAAACTAAAGTGCACTCCCATCAAGGACAACTGCTATCCTCTCTTTAGCTTTACAAAACATTGTATGAATGTTTGTGGAGACACAAATTTAATCTGCAAAAACAAAAAAATATAAACATTAACTTGTTTCAGGGTTATGAGCTGGGATCATTATCCCTGTTTCATCACAGAGTTACAGGAACCCAAAAAAAATTGTCAGACCCACATAAGTATAGTATAAACTAAGAATTGTGTGGCCTGCGTTGGCAAGCCCTAAAATGAGCAAATGTGTTTCATATAAAAATTTATCATAGCAGACTGTAGATTTGAAACATGATACCAGGGTAATTGACAGATCCTCACAGATCTATACGCGGGCATGACCGCTGCGGGACTGTTGGCATGGATGCCTTCAGGAACTGTTCTCTTTGTTTTTTTGGAGAACCTGTTCAGCCCCCTCTTGTTCCAGCATCCAGTGAGATTTTTCTGGGTGCTAAATTTCGTCGTCCAGGATCCTTCACATCCGGACCGCATATTCTGGCCATTTGTGTTTGATGACCGTGTTTTGACAGTTCTTTTGACAAATGCTTTGCCTTCACTTTGCTGAAAGTCTTTATGGACAGTCTTTTGCTCGGATGACAGTCCAGTGCACTTCCCTCGTTCAGTGCCTTTGTTTTTAAACCCCTCGAATGTTTATTTGGAGCGGGGCTGCATAGGAGTCCAGCCATGGTGTTCTCGGTGAAGTCACAGTGAGCCAGTTCTGGACATGCCTTTCATATTAAATCTGATCCGATCCAATCAATAACCATAGTAGCTGGCTCCGGCGGGGGCCTGTGAATTTGTCGCGGGCGACACCGGGGGGTCATTGTATGTGGTCGCTGGTAGGGGTTCGTCCAGTTCTTCCCCTTGGTAGGATCTGGGGAGTGGGCTAGTGGCTCGTCCTGTTCGGGCAGTCCTGGGGACTCTGGGCTCGGGGTCCTTCCTGGGGTCTTGGGCTTTGATCGCTCCTTCGTCTGCCTCGGGCTTTGGGGGGACGGATCTCTGATGCTTCACAGTCGCTACTAAATGTTCTATTGGAGGAACCTTATACACTTATGCATGCTCACAACCACACACAAATGGATGCAGGGATGTATATATATATATATATATATATATAGATATATAGTATATATATAATATATATATGTATGTATATATGTATATATATATATATGTAGATGGGTATATAAATGAATATAAAAGTATATGTATGTATACTACTGTATATATATATTTGTAGATATGTAGATGGGTATATATATAAATGAATATAAAAGTATATGTATGTATACTACTGTATATATATATCTGTAGATATGTAGATGGGTATATATATAAATGAATATAAAAGTATATGTATGTATACTACTGTATATATATAGTTGTAGATATGGGTATGTGTATTTATAGAATTCTACTGCAAGCTCATGAATATTATTAGTCTTTATGCATGTATGTTCCATTGTTGTGTTCTGTCATGTGCTTTGCAGGATTGTGGACGGAGGTTGGGTGTGTTTGCCTTGTGCTCTTTTGGTTGATAATTGTTGATTTGTTGCCTTACTTTCTCTTTTCTTTCTTTCTCTCTTAAAAAAAAAAAAAATAAAAATAAATAATATATATATATATATATATATATATATATAATATATAATATATATATATATATATATTGGAGTGAGAGGATGGCTAAAAGGTGTGAAGGGAGGCCATCTATAAATGGAAAAAAAATAAATAAATAAATAAATAAATAAAATAAAATAAAAATAAATAAAAATAAAAAAATAACCATAGTAGCTGTGATGCAAAAAATCAGATGTTGCATGTGTTTTTGACATGGTCCTATCTTAATGCATGTACTACTAACTATGTGTTCTGCAAAGTGTCGTGAGATCCATCAGACTTACTCTTCCCGTTCCACCAACACTGTGAGGCTACTTCTTGAAGAGAGTCACCTCTGTAATCCTGGTTTGCACAACGGAATTTAAAATGTTCATTTACATAAAAGTGAATCCTTCGACACCCCTCCCTGGGCTGCCACCTTACCATGGTGGAGGGGTTTGAGTGTCCCAATGATCCTAGGAGCTATGCTGTCAGGGGTTTCATGCCCCTAGAAGGGTCACCCAAGGCAGACAGGTCCTAGGTGAGGGACCAGACAAAGTGCAGCCCAAAAACCCCTTATGATGAGTACAATTAATGGATACAATGTTCCCTCGCCCGGACGCGGGTCACCGGGGCCCCACTCTGGAGCCAGGCCCGGAGGTGGGGCACGTTGGCGAGCGCCTGGTGGCCGGGCTTTTACCCATGGAGCTCGGCCGGGCACAGCCCGAAGAGGAGACGTGGGTCCCCCTTCCCATGGGCTCACCACCTATGGGAGGGGCCAAAGGGGTCGGGTGCAATGTGGGATGGGTGGTGGCCGAGGGCGGGGACCCTGGCGGTCTGATCCTCGGCTACAGAAGCTGGCCATTGGGACATGGAATGTCACCTCTCTGGTGGGGAAGGAGCCTGAGCTAGTGTGTGAGGTTGAGAGGTTCCGGCTAGAAATAGTCGGACTCACCTCAACGCATGGCTCTGGCTCTGGAACCAGTTTCCTTGAGAGGACACTCTTCCACTCTGGAGTTGCCCCTGGTGAGAGGCGCCGAGCAGGAGTGGGCATACTTGTTGCCCCCCATCTTGGTGCCTGTATGTTGGGGTTTACCCCGGTGAACGAGAGGGTAGCCTCCCTTCGCCTACGTGTGGGGGGACGGGCTCTGACTGTTGTTTGTGCCTATGCGCCAAACGGCAGCGCAGATTACCCACCCTTTTTGGAGTCCTTGGAGGGGGTATTGGAGAGTGCACCTCCTGGGGACTCCCTTGTTCTACTGGGGGACTTCAACGCTCACGTGGGCAATGACAGTGAGACCTGGAGGGGTGTGGTTGGGAGGAACGGCCCCCCTGATCTGAACCCGAGTGGTGTTCTGTTATTGGACTTCTGTGCTCGTCATGGATTGTCCATAACGAACACCATGTTCAGGCATAAGGGTGTACATATGTGCTCTTGGCACCAGGACACCCTAGGTCGCAGTTCGATGATCGACTTTGTTGTCGTCTCATCTGATCTGCGGCCGCATGTCCTGGACACTCGGGTGAAGAGAGGGGCGGAGCTGTCCACTGACCACTACCTGGTGGTGAGTTGGCTCCGATGGTGGGGGAGGATGCCGGTCAGACCTGGCAGACCCAAACGTATTGTGAGGGTCTGCTGGGAACGTCTGGCAGAGTCTCCCGTAAGACGGAGCTTTAACTCCCACCTCCGGGAGAGCTTTGAACACGTTCCGAGGGAGGCGGGGGACATTGAGTCCGAGTGGGCCATGTTCCGCGCCTCTATTGTCGAGGCAGCTTATCAGAGTTGTGGCCGCAAGGTTGTTGGTGCCTGTCGTGGTGGCAACCCTCGAACCCGGTGGTGGACACCGGCGGTGAGGGATGCTGTCATGCTGAAGAAGGAGTCCTATTGGGCCTTTTTGGCCTGTGGGACCCCGGAAGCAGCAGATAGGTACCGACAGTCCAAGCGGCATGCGGCTCGGGTGGTTGCTGAGGCAAAAACTCGGGCGTGGGAGGAGTTCGGAGAGGCCATGGAGAATGACTTCCGTACGGCTTCGAGGCGATTCTGGTCCACCATCCGGCGTCTCAGGGGGGGAAAGCGGTACGCGACCAACACCATTTATGGTGGGGATGGCGTGCTGTTGACCTCAACTCGGGATGTTGTGAGTCGGTGGGCGGAATACTTCGAAGACCTCCTCAATCCTACTGGCACGTCTTCCACTGAGGAAGCGGAGCCTGGGGACTTTGGGTCGGGCTCTCCAATCTCTGGTGCTGAGGTCACCGAGGTGGTTAAAAAGCTCCGCGGTGGCAGGGCTCCGGGGGTGGATGAGATTCGCCCTGAGTTCCTTAGGGCTCTGGATGTTGTGGGGTTGTGTTGGCTTACGCGACTCTGCAATATCGCGTGGACATCGGGGGCAGTTCCCTTGGATTGGCAGACTGGGGTGGTGGTTCCCCTATTCAAAAAGGGGGACCGTAGGGTGTGTTCCAACTATAGGGGATCACACTCTTAAGCCTCCCTGGTAAGGTCTATTCAGGGGTTCTGGAGAGGAGGGTCCGTCGGATAGTCGAACCTCGGATTCAGGAGGAGCAATGTGGTTTTCGTGCTGGTCGTGGAACACTGGACCAGCTCTACACCCTCAGCAGGGTCCTGGAGGGTGCGTGGGAGTTTGCCCAACCAGTTTACATGTGCTTTGTGGACTTGGAAAAGGCATTCGACCGCGTCCCTCGGGGGGTTCTGTGGGGGGTACTCCGGGAGTATGGGGTACCAGGCCCATTGATATGGGCTGTTAGGTCCCTGTACGACCGGTGTCAGAGCTTGGTCCGCATTGCCGGCAGTAAGTCAGGCTCGTTTCCAGTGAGAGTTGGACTCCGCCAAGGTTGCCCTTTGTCACCGATTCTGTTCATAACTTTTATGGACAGAATTTCTAGGCGCAGCCAAGGTGTTGAGAGGATCCGTTTTGGTGGCCTTAGAATCGCTTCTCTGTTTTTTGCAGATGATGTGGTCCTATTGGCTTCATCAGATCGTGATCTACAGCTTTCGCTGGAGCGGTTTGCAGCCGAGTGTGATGCGGCCGGGATGAGGATCAGTTCCTCCAAATCCGAGGCCATGGTCTTGAGCCGGAAAAGGGTAGCATGCCCTCTCCGGGTCGGGGAGGAGGTCCTGCCCCAAGTGGAGGAGTTTAAGTATCTCGGGTCTTGTTCACGAATGAGGGAAAACTGGAGCGTGAGATCGATAGGCGGATAGGTGCAGCGTCCGCAGTGAAGCGGGCGCTGTACCGGTCTGTCGTGGTGAAGAGAGAGCTGAGTCGAAAGGCAAAGCTCTCAATTTACCGATCAATCTACGTTCCCACCCTCATCTATGGTCATGAGCTTTGGGTTGTGACCGAAAGAACGAGATCTCGGATACAAGCGGCTGAAATGAGTTTTCTCCGCAGGGTGTCTGGACTCTCCCTTAGAGATAGGGTGAGAAGCTCAGTCATCCGGGAGGGACTCGGAGTAGAGCCGCTGCTTCTCCACATCGAGAGGAGCCAGTTGAGGTGGCTCGGGCATCTGGTTAGGATGCCTCCTGGACGCCTCCCTGGTGAGGTGTTCCGGGCATGTCCCACCGGGAGGAGACCCAGAGGAAGACCCAGGACACGCTGGAGGGACTATGTTTCTCGGCTGGCCTGGGAACGCCTTGGGATTCCCCCAGAGGAGCTGCTTCAAGTGGCTGGGGAGAGGGAAGTCTGGGCCTCCCTACTTAGGCTGCTACCCCCGCGACCCGACCCCGGATAAGCGGACGAAAATGGATGGATGGATGGATGAATCCTTCGACAGAGGCATCCTACTGTCAACGCTCATGCATTACATGGTTGAACGATATGTTATTCTGTCCATAATTTATTCAAATCAATATAAAAATCAAATTTTAACAACAAAATGTGTTTATTAATCCTGGGGAGTTGGCTGGATTGGTGTGCGTAGTATTTGCTGAAAAGT
Source organism: Garcialebias charrua (assembly GCA_038048925.1). Taxonomy (NCBI): domain Eukaryota; kingdom Metazoa; phylum Chordata; class Actinopteri; order Cyprinodontiformes; family Rivulidae; genus Garcialebias; species Garcialebias charrua. The sequence continues at coordinate 7,682 of JBBPBX010033964.1, forward strand.
TACTTCTAATGAAGAATTTTATTATTGGGAAAAGAGTGTTTGCTTTAACCTTTTTAAATCAGAGCTATATTAATAACATCTTATAACATCAACAGATATCTACATTAGTTTATATAACTCTTAAAAGGAAACAGCTCTTAAAACCTAAAAAACATCTTTAATGTATGCTAAAATCGTTTAAAATTATGAATTCAAACTGAGCGTTTCAATTTAAAATCTAGTTAAAATTTTATTTGACAAGAATACTTTTTTATTCTTTATAAGTGTCAAAGTTTTATCATTGTAGTTAAACTTTTAAAAGACAGAATTTACTGTCAAATTTAAAAATAAATTTTTGATAATTTTGTTTAAGACATGTCATCCAAAAATGCCTAAACTTAATTTTGATCTGATTATGGTTGTTAATTTAAATTAATAAGCTTTTTATGAAAGTCTAAACTGTCAATAATTGTAATTTCATTCAGTTGTACCCTCTATGACCACTGTGATTCCTCTACAGGAAAAGACGGAGTTCTCACGTTCCCTTTCTGGGTCAAAGTTCTCAGTGACGTCAGGTCCTTGTTTTCGGACTCGGCATAATTAGGTTTAAGCCACCACTATCTTTTCTCTGGCCTGGAGATGAGTGTAGACCGCAAAGTCATGACCTGATGAAGTTGGTCAGGACTCTGCGGTCTACACTCATCTCCAGGCCAGCGGTCACTCTTTCAGGGATGAAGATGTTCACATCCTTGATAGAGAGGAGCGATGGTTTGAGAGAGGAAAGGAGGCCATCTTTGTGAAAAGAAACCGTCCATCATTAAAGCTTCAGTATGTAGCTTTTTTTATAAACATATTTCTTCACTCTGTCACTACCTCCTGACAGACTGATGTTAGCCAGGTAATCTCTGAAAGAAAAAAATTGTCCCCTTGCTTCTCCAGGTGGTAAATAAGCATTTCTAAAAAGAAAAGGTGACACGCCATTTTCCAGCCAATAAAAACAGAGTTTTTAATCAGCCAATAAAGAGCTGCGTTCCAGTTGTCCTCAACAGAGCTTCTCACGCCCCAACCCACGCCCCCACCTGTCCCAGCGCCGCACACGTTCTCGTTCAAAGGATTGGAAAGCGATGCAGGACTGTTTTGTATGTGACACAAATGTATTAAATTCCCCTTCTTAATCCCTGATCAGGACTTTTTTTTTTTTTTTCCAAAAGTCAAATAATCGCTTCATCCACCGCTCTGTACCGCTCCCTCTGCCGACTGCAATGAATGAGGAAGTGAAATTGTCACGAGTGAATAAAAGTAGGGTTCAACGTGGCTGCCAGAGGCTCAGTCTGAAGATTTCCTGGTCTTCTGGTGTGCTGGACTAGCGCTCAATGGTTTTATTTTATTTTTTTAGAAGGTTTTATTAACATATAAACACAGAATATTGCAGCGTCTCCGAGAGACTGCAGCTGGGGGCGGAGCAGATCTCAAGTTCACAGACCACGGAAAGCAGAATGCTTTTCCTTGTTGAAAATTTTTCTAAGTGTTTTGGTCATACAGAAATCGCAGATAGCAGCTTTAAACAGAGGTGGAGGCCTCCGGGTTCAACTGTCCCCCTCTTACAATGCTGTTATTGCTAGTATCAATCAGCCCTCTGTGAATAGCAAACAACCATCAGGGTGCTAACGATCCATCGTTAGGCTGATGGTCCTCCTTGATCATGTGAGCAGCTGGTTTCGGCTGTCATCAGCAAACTGGTTGTGTAACACTGTGAGAGGGTGCTATTTATAAGACTGAGCTGAACACAGCTTCTCAGACTGAGGAAGTCTTTCGGACGAAAGACGAAACGTTTCTACAGTTTTTTTTTTTTTTTGCTTTGTTTTGTTTTGTTTTTTGAATGTCCAGAGGACCAGACTTAGCTTTTTTAGTACTGTATTTATGTTTGTTTGTATGGATGGTGGATGGATGGATGGATGGATGGATCTTGTGTTTCTCCTGAGGTCTTGTCCTCTTGAAACATGTGTACTTTGAAGGGGGTACCTACCAGAGCCCAAACAGTCTTCTCTCTTCAGACACTTGACACAAGAATGTAACACAATTAATATAAAGGATTTCAGAACGTCTTCATCACAAATGGTGTATAGATTAATATTGTATCTCTCAAACTACTACTTTATAAGATTTCAATTTTGAATTCCAGCTGAGGTTGTTGAAAATAGCTTCATTTTGAACAATGTAATAGTTGAGGCTTGACAGCTCTTCTCTGTTTTCCCATTAAGTAGCATTATAGAAGGAACTAAAAGAAAAGTAATAAAGCAGTGGTACAACCTAAAGGCTTGACAGACAGGACATCACTGACCTTTCATAGCTGTCATTTATGTGTTCATAAATAGTTCAGTTTACTACAGCTTTTACTGGGAGAATTTGGGAGTTTCAGTTGGAATTTATTGAGCAGATTCAAAAACTACATTTATGTTTTGTTCCCATGTCATTTAATATCAAGCTGTGACCGTCAGTTTCTCAAAAATCATTGTGTTCAGTATTGCAGGAATGGCTCTCAGTGACAAGACAACAAACAAATGTCCAAATCTGTGACTCTTGACTCAGAGGAGCATCTTTCTGTTCATAATATAAAGCAAGTGGCAGAGTCTTTTAAGTACTTTACAATACAGTATGTTTTGTAAAAGTGCTTTGTAGTTCAACTTCACTTGGTGGAGGACTTTTAAAAATTGATCAGTCTTGGTAAGTTTCATTTTTGGTTCCCATTGTTACTAGCTATGATGCTTAAATAAATTTACTGTAGGATTGGAGCAAATAACAGCATAGATGGGGTGGCATTTGGAGTGGCCAAAGACAATTCTATGGTGGGCAAGGCCACCACTGGCCACCCCTTGGCTCCGCCAAGGGGCCGAGATGGTGTAGAGGCAGGGCAGCCGGCTCAGGACCAGAAGGTCTCGGGTTTGATCCCCGGTCACGGCATACCTCGTTGTGTCCATGGGCAAGACACTTAACCCTGAGTTGCTCCTGGTAGGACAGGCAGCGCCTTGCAAGGCAGTCTACCACTACCGGTGTATGAATGTGTTTATGAATGGGTGGATGGTTGGTACTGTGAAGCACTTTGGGGCCCCTCAAAGGGGGCTAGAAAGCGCTATATAATGCCTCTTTTCCACCGCTCGGCTCGGCTTGGATCGGCTCAGATCGGCTCAGTTCGGGTCGGGTCGCACATCTATATTCTGTTTCCACAGCTTTTTTGTACCCCTTCTGTGGGCGGGGTCCAGAATCCTACTCGTCTTACCACATGGTGGCAGTAGTGTTCCCTCAAGCTATTTACTAGTAGCCACCACTAGAAGAAGAACACAATAAAGGCTTTGACAGAATGTTGTGAAAGAGATGTCATGCTATAATGAGTACCTCATGAGCTGTAATCTTTAAACCCAATTCATAATCCTACCTTGTTGCCTTCTTTAAACCCATGTATTTTCCAATTTAGTATTTTTACAATAAAGATGTATTAAAAACATATTTTATTATTTAGTTATGCACAAGGTGCTTGATAAAGTTGCAAAACCATATTTGTCTGAGCTGCTTCAACCTTCCTGCCCTCCCCGTTCTCAGATCAGCTGAGCAGTTGCTGCTGACAGTCCTCAAAACTTTTTAAATCTTATTTAAAAACACACATTTATTCCTTGGCTTTTAACACGTGATCTTATATTTTATGGCATTTTAACACACCTGCAGTAAGACTGGTATATGTATTTATTTTTGTATGCTTTTTATAGTTTTTAATTAACTTGTCTTTTATGTTATTGTACAGCACTTTGGTTGCCACTTTTAATTTTTGACTTTTTTTGTATGACTTCATCCTAGAACCAAATAATTTATAACGTAATAACAGTTGAGCAGATTCTAATAATCTTTATCTTATGATTCTTTAAAGGTCAAATGCAAATGGAAAGTTCTCTTAACTTCCAGTATGGATTTAAACACTATACACACTTCACATTGTAAAATAAGTTTAGGAAATTGAATGTTCCAGAACACCACTTAAGAAAATATAACGTTTAATAGGAAAAGTTTGAAGTGACAAACAGAAGTAACGAATTTCCATCTGGTGTCTCACGGCTTCCTCCAGAAGACGACACAGGTTGTTGAATTCTGGTGATTTTCTTCTGGTGACTGTAAAAGAAAAATGTGGTTAATTTAGTCCAGAAACTGTTTTTTTTTTTTTTACTAATAGAATGTAATCACAGGATGTTCATGTACTAACTATAACCTGTTTGAGTTATTTGAATAAATATTCAATGTTTTATAGACATAAATGTGTCAAGCAGCTCCTATCTTTTTCTCCCTTGTACTTTGTATCACATATCATCAATTATATCAAAAACCACATGGCAGATATTTTTCAAACTAACTCATTTTATTCACAACATGTTCATGTACTAACTATAACCTGTTTGAGTTATTTGAATAAATATTCAATGTTTTATAGACATAAATGTGTCAAGCTAACTCGTATCTTTTTCTCCCTTGTACTTTGTAACACATATGAGCTAATACCTCAAAAACCAAAAGGCCAGATATTTTTCAAACTAACTCATTTTATTCACAACATGTTCATGTACTAACTATAACCTGTTTGAGTTATTTGAATAAATATTCAATGTTTTATAGACATAAATGTGTCAAGCAGCTCCTATCTTTTTCTCCCTTGTACTTTGTATCACATATCATCAATTATATTAGTGCTGGAAGATAATTCAATAACAATAAATATCGCGATATACTTTTATTCAATAACGATGATATGAAGTTTAAGCATATTTTCGATATTTCGATAGGATTTTACAACGTTTCACTGACGTTTTTCTGTTTCTGTTCGGGTTGGAGCGGCTGCTTCAACAACCCGCCCGGACAGAAAAAGCTGTGACACAAAACGTGCGTGGTGACGTCGTTGTTACGCAGCGCTCAGTCCAGCAGCAGGCGTTAGCGGTAGCAGGCTAAAAGCTAAGCTAGTCTCCAAAGCGCGTTAAGTTTTCGCTTCAAAACGAGTCAAACGAGTGCTCATGACCGTCAGAATGTGACTGAACAAAGTTTCACAAGCGAAGAGAAAGCAGACGACATCACTGATGAGAGGAAAGACTAATTCGTCGGTGTGGACGTAGTTCGGTTTTGTTAAACTGCAGGTCTCATCTGCAGCGAGTCTTACTCGGTTTCTTTATTTTGCAAAACGTGACAAAGTCGTTCTAACTAGCGGTGGGAACATCTATTCTAACTTGTTTAATCTGAAGAGTTTCCACTCGATAGAATATGATGAGAGTCAGAAGATGAAGAACAATAAAGTTTGAGCCAACGTTTCCCTGAAACTACGACGTAAACAAACAGCCCCAGCAGCGCTGCATGTTTTTTTAATTCAAAATAAAACAAATTCATCAGAAGAAGAAAAAACACTGAATGAAAATGTGCAGAAAGACGAAAATAGTGTTTTAATATCTGCCCCTTGTTTAAAAAATACAAAATAACTACAAACAAACAACAACCTTCACTTCACCTGCACCACACCTTCCCAACAACTTTGATTTAATCATCTTTTAAAACATAATAGTTTTAGAAATGTTTATGGTGATATCAAGTCAACACAATCCTGTTTCCTGATTTACAACTCAGCTCCTTCAAACTAGTCCTAAATGGAGGTTTTACAAACATTTACATTCCCTTCAGGGTTTAATAACTTTAAACAAATTTTTGGGGGGTAATTTTTTTTTCAGTTTTATACATGACTTGTAAAATACTATGTTCAACCAAATCATAAAATTTTAATAATTTAAACTGATGAAATATTTGTTGGGTGACCATAGCACTTCCTACTAATAATTCTTGTAGCTCTTTAAAAACAAAACAAAAAAAACAGGGTTTGTAATAGTTTTACATGCTTTTCCCCAAACTTCAATACAACAGATTAAATATGGAACAATCATTACATTATTCAATATATTCAAAACTTTGTCATTCAAAAACTATTTTACTTTATACAGTAATGCAATTGATTTTGTTATTTTTATTCTTAAGTAATTTCCATGAGATTTCTATGTCAGCTTCTTATAAATAACAACACCCAAAAGTTTTATTTAATTAACTATGAATTTCAATGCTGTAAATTTTAAAGATGTTTAAAGTTAAAACTATTAATATTGACACAGTTGAGAATTTTATGGCAAGAAAGTTCATGCTCAATAATCCACGTACCAAATCCAATAATTTTCAGTCGGGTCATCTGGACAGTTTCTTTTTATAGAAATTGGATGGAGGATGGAGGGTGAAACGTTTCTATAAAAAAGAAACTGTCCAGATGACCCGACTGAGAATTATTGGGTTGAGAAGTTTATGTTTATTTGATGGTGATTTCCATCTTTTTGGAGGCTAAATACAAATACAAGGAGAACATTAATTTATTTGTATAGTTTATAGTTTTTTTTAGGCTTTTATATTGTTTATATCGATATCGAATTATATCGTTATCGACCGAAATTAAGAACTATATCGTGATAAAAATTTTGGCCATATCGTCCAGCCCTAAATTATATCAAAAACCACATGGCAGATATTTTTCAAACTAACTCATTTTATTCACAACATGTTCATGTACTAACTATAACCTGTTTGAGTTATTTGAATAAATATTCAATGTTTTATAGACATAAATGTGTCAAGCTAGCTCGTATCTTTTTCTCCCTTGTACTTTGTAACACATATCAGCTAATACCTCAAAAACCACATGCCAGATATTTTTCAAACTAACTCATTTTATTCACAACATGTTCATGTACTGACTGTAACCCGTTTGAGTTATTTGAATTATTATTCGAATTTTTATAATTTATTTTCGTAGTGCACGCACAGGTTTGGAAGAAGTCAAAGCGAACCTACTTTAAATGCAGCAGATTTGACCACTACGTGACAATATTAAAGCGTGGTTGAGCTCAGGAGCCCTCGTACTATAAAGTCAGCTATGAAATATATTTTTATATCTGTTCATTGAGCTACATTTTAAAGACATAAAGCCGCCCGCGCGCGTTGCTCGTGGCGATCCTACTTTTTAAATTCCTGCAGTTTTGAGCAGTACGTGATTTTATTAAGGACACGTTCAGCTGAAGACCCATCTTTGCTATAATTTTAAAAACAAATAATTGTTTTTACCGTGTTATTCATGTAAAGTCCTGCCGTGATCGCTTCCCTCGCTTCCGTGAAAACAGCTCGAGTCTCCTCCTTCCTCCTTCCGGAGCGGGTGAGCACGCCTCAGTACCCCTCTGAAACCACACCAAAAATCTCAAGAAATCTGGCGCGGAGCAGCACGGAATATCCGGTGGGGAAGGATGAAAGGGGGTCTCTGCGACGCACATATGACGTAACATCCGACCCGTGCCGACCGGTGGAAAAGGGGCAGCTCCATTTACCATTTACCATTGCACCAGGTGATGGATAAAATTGCTCCCTCCGCTCGCACACATCCATCACTCTGCACCACCTCAGACAAGAAAAAACAAAGACAAAACTATCTCTGTTCTTCTCCACAGTAACTCCTTCTCACGTGAATATCTTGCATCAAAAACATTAAAGTTTACTTGCATTACAGTCTAAAAACAGTCATCTCGAAAACTACAAACATTCACTTTTCGAATCAGCAACAGCGGACATTGACATACCACTTATAATACGCTAATAACAATATACAGGTAATACTTATTTACGATGAGGGGTGGGGACTAAAATATGTACTGGAACCAGCTAAGAGAAGGAAACACACAGACTTTATACAGTAGTGTTTTTTCTTTCGTCTTTCCAAAATAACTTCAATCATTTTCCTTTCCAGTATTTAGTATTTCTGAAATCACACAAAAGTCTCTCTTCTATTATTCTGAGGAGCTGACTGGACCTACCTTGCACCGTACCATCCCAGACGTTACCGTTTTTATGAAGACTTGTTCGGTACAGTATTGTGTTTTTGCTTTCTGTGAGCAGCTCTTTCTGAAGGACAAACATGAAGCTCAAACAGCTAATGAAATGATTGTTTTGACCGTTTGGGTCTGATGTGTGAGAAGAGCAACCATGAGGATGAGAGCAAATTTCAACAGCCAGGTTTAAATTTATTTCAAGTTCAAGGTTCTTTATTGTCATTCACATCTCATGTGGGGCATGAGGTTGAACAAAATTGTGTACTCAAGGTCCCAGTTACACCAAAAAATAGCAATAAAACTTGTCTTGTTGCAGGTGGTTTGTTCCTGACTGTTCCAAATGTTCAGAAAAGAAGAAAAAGAGGACAGAAGTCATAACTAAATTGAGATGAGGACCCCCCCCCCAACCCCCTCTCTTATGCCTCTTTTCCACCGCTCGGCTCGGCTCGGGTTGGATCGGCTCAGGTCGGCTCAGTTCGGGTCGGGTCACATCTATGTTCTGTTTCCACAGCTTTTTTGTACCCCTTCTGTGGGCGGGGTCCAGAATCCTACTCGTCTTACCACATGGTGGCAGTAGTGTTCCTCAAGCTATTTACTACAGTACTAGCCACCACTAGAAGAAGAACACAATAAAGACTTTGTATCACAAATTATCAATTCTATCAAAAACCACATAGCTGATATTTTTCAAAAAAATCTAGTGTGATCACAACATATTCATACACGAAATGTATCCTGTTGGAGTTATTTGAAATAAAATTCAATGTTTTATAGACATAAATGTGTCAACCTACGTCCATTATTTTCTACTTTGTATTACATATTATCAATTCTATCAAAAACCACAAAGCTGATATTTTTCAAAAAAATCTAGTGTGATCACAACATATTCATACACGAAATGTATCCTGTTGGAGTTATTTGAAATAAAATTCAATGTTTTATAGACATAAATGTGTCAACCTACGTCCATTATTTTCTACTTTGTATTACATATTATCAATTCTATCAAAAACCACAAAGCTGATATTTTTCAAAAAAATCTAGTGTGATCACAACATATTTATACACGAAATGTATCCTGTTGGAGTTATTTGAAATAAAATTCGAATTTTTATAATTTATTTTCGTTGTGCAAACACAGGTTTTGGAAAAAGTCAAAGCGAAACTACTTTAAATGCAGCACATTTGACCATACGTGACAATATTAAAGCGTGGTTAAGCTCAGGAGCCCTCGTACTATTAAAGTCAGCTATGAAATATATTTTATATCTGTTCATTGAGCTACATTTAAAGACATAAAGCCGCCCGCGCGCCGCGTGTTACTCGTGGCGAAACTACTTTTTAAAATCGTGCAGTTTTGAGCAGTACGTGATTTTATTAAGGACACGTTCAGCTGAAGACCCATCTTTGCTATAAATTTAAAAAATAACAATTGTTTTTACCGTGTTATTCATGTAAAAGTCCTGCCGTGGTAGCTTCCCTCGCTTCCGTAAAAACAGCTCTCGTCTCCTCCTCCCTCCTTCCGGAGCGGGTGAGCTCGCTTCAGTACACCTCTGAAAGCAGCCCGAAAATCTCAGGAAATCTCGCGCGGCTCCGCTCGGAATAGCCGGTGGGAAAGGATGAAAGGGGGTCTCTGCGACGCACATATGACGTAACATCCGACCCGAGCCGACCGGTGGAAAAGGGGCATTAAAGAGTCAGCTTTTCCATTTTTGCTATTTGTTTGGGAAGATCAGATTTTATACAGAGCGTACTGATCTTTTTAAATGTAACCTTGACTGAAAAGCAGAATTAAATTGTAAAAGCCTATTTCAGCAGTTTTTTTTTTAAGGCTGTCGAGTTGCAAATGCCTGCAGCAGCCAAGGCAGTCATCAGTGACGCAAGTTGGACTGAGAGCTTAAACATCCTGTGTGATCCTTCTGAGCTCAGTAAAAATTAAAACACTGAATCCAAATCCTCACTGTTAACATCTTACGAAAAGGGTTGAATAAAAATCAGTGATAGAGCTGAAATGAAATACCTGCACGAGTACACATCCTGTGTGCGTGTGCGTGTGCGTGCGTGTGTGTGTGTGTGTGCATGTTGATGTGTTACCACACTTTTAATTAACCATCTCAGACACCAGGAGCTCAAAGTTAAACTAAAAAAACTGTATCAAACATGTTAAATAAAAACACTAACGAGGCAGGCAAAAAGTCTTCTAATTAAAAATGTGAAACCAGGAAACATGGAGGAGTAAAACAAGGAGCACTGTGAGAACATGAAAAGACTAAACCGAGGAGCAAGAATACAAAGAGACACTAATTAAAGCTAAACTACAAACAGCTGGGCTGAATGCTGATTTGGGACAAGTGAGTGTGGAAAAATACAGGAAGAAGTTGACTGAGGGTAAATGAAAAATGGCCAAGGAAGACTGAGAAACAGAAAAGAGACCTACACAAGAATTCTTCTTCTTTCAGCTTTTCTCTCTTCAAGGGTCTCCACAGCGAGTCATCCTCATCCACCTCACTCTGTCCTCTGCATCCTCTGTCCTCACTCCAACTACCTTCATGTCCTCTCTAACTGCATCCATATATCTCCTCTTTGGCCTTCCTCTTTGTCTTTTTCCTGGCAGCTGCATTTCTAACATCCTTCTACCAATATACCCACTGTCCCTCCTCTGGACATGTCCAAACCATCTCAGTCTGGCCTCCCTAACTTTATCTCCCAGTTGTTCAACATGTGCTGTACCTCTGATGATCTCATTCCTGATCTTATCCATCCTTGTCACTCCTAAGGAGAACCTCAGCATCTTCATTTCTGCCACTTCCAGTTCTTTCTCCTGTCTTTTTGTCAATGCCACTGTCTCCAGACCATACAACATAGCTGGTCTCACCACTGTCTTGTAAACTTTTCCTTTGACCTTTGCTGACACCTTTTTGTCACAAATCACTCCTGAAACTTTTCTCCATCCACTCCATCCTGCCTGGACTCTCTTTTTCACCTCTTTACCACATTCCCCATTTTCCTGGACAGTGGACCCCAAGTACTTGAAGTCCTGCACCTTTGTGACCTCTGCTCCTTGTAGCCTCACTGTTCCACTGGCCTCCCTCTCATTCACACACATGTACTCTGTCTTACTACGGCTGACTTTCATTCCTCTTCTTTCAAGTGCATACTTCCACCTCTCCAAGTTCTCTTCCACCTGTTCCCTGTTCTCATTACAGATCACAATGTCATCTGCAAATATCATAATCCATAATCCATATCCATCCAACTTTACTAATTGGCTTTATATGTTACTGAATGTTTCTGTTCAGTGAGACAACTTCTGTTGTGACTTGGTGCTTTATCAGAGTCAGAGTCAGAGAGAATTTATTGTCATTTGCACCGCATGTAGTACATGTGTTGAAAACGAGATTATGTACACAGGGTCCCAGTTACATCCAACAACAAATGCAAGAGAAAAACAATAATAACATCTAGGATTAACTAAGAGAGACATCAGCTAGTAATACACTAAGCCCTAATGTAGTAGAAAAACATCATTATAAACAGCAGCACGAACATGAGTCATTATGAGCAGATGGTCACAGATGAACACAGCAACAAGAAACAGATCAGTATCAACATGATGTGACATTTTGCAGTGTTTATTCTTATTATTTATTTATTCATGAGTCTGACAGCCTCAGGGTAGAAGCTGTTCCTCAGTCTAGTGGTTCTACATTTGATGCTCCTCAACCTCCGTCCCGAGGGGAGTGGTGCAAAGAGTGAGTGTGCTGGGTGAGTGAGGTCTTTCATGATGCAGGTGGCTCTTTTTCTGCATCTGGAGGTGTAAATGTCTGTGATGGTGGGGAGACTGACTCCCACAGACTTCTGTGCAGCCTTCACCACTCTCTGTAGAGCTTTCCTCTCTGCAACTGTGCAGCCTCCATGCCACACGTTGATGCTGGAGCACAGGACGCTCTCCACTGCACACCTGTAGAACGAGGTGAGGACTGAGCTTCTCAGACCAGCTCGTCTCAGCCGTCTGAGGAAGTAGAGTCTTTGATGTCCTTTCTTGATCAGGCTGGTGGTGTTGTTGCTCCAGCTGAGGTTATCATTCAAGTGTACACCCAGGTACTTGTAGCTGGAGACCACCTCCACCGCAGATCCACCTATATACAGTGGGGTGTGGGTGTGTTTGTTCCTTCTGAAGTCCACAATCATCTCCTTCGTCTTCTTCACATTCATGTGAAGGTTGTTCTCTTTGCACCAGCTCTCCAGATGTTCCACCTCCTGTCTGTAGCTGGATTCATCATTATCTGTGATGCATCCCACCACAGCTGTATCATCTGCAAACTTAACAATATGACAGCCTGGATGTGTGGCTGTACAATCATATGTGAGCAGAGTGAACAGAAGAGGGCTCAGCACACATCCTTGAGGAGAGCCAGTGCTGAGGGTGATGGTGGAGGAGGAGAAGTTGTGGATCTTCACGGACTGTGGTCTGTTTGTTAAGAAGTCTAGTACCCAGTTACAGATGGAGGGGCTTAGTCCAAGTGTGGATAGTTTGTCTATCAGAGTTTGGGGGATCATGGTGTTGAAGGCAGATGTGAAGTCCACAAAGAGCAGACGCACGTATGAGTCCTTCTGATCCAGGTGGGTGAGAGCAGTGTGGACCACAGAGGAGATGGCGTCCTCTGTTGATCGGTTCTCGCGGTATGCATATTGATGAGGGTCCTCGCTGATGTTGACGGTTGTCTTGATGTGGGACATGACCAGTTTCTCAAAACATTTAGCGACTATCGGGGTGAGAGCCACCGGTCTATAGTCATTCAGACCAGTCACTGTGGAGCTTTTTGGGACTGGGATGATGGTGGCAGTCTTCAGGCAGGTGGGAACTGACTCCAGTGAAAGTGAGGTGGTGAAGACGTCAGCCAGCACCTCACAGAGCTGGTCCGCACATTCCTTCAGAACTTTCCCTGGGATGTTGTCTGGACCCGTAGCTTTATGAGGGTTGATCCTTCTGAGACTACCTCTCACTTCTGCTGCGGTCACTTTGAGGTGCTCCTCGTCTGGTGATGAGGTGAGCCTGGTGCTAGCTGGTCTGTTTGGATCTTCAAAACGTGCATAAAACTTATTGAGGGCATCAGGCAGGGATGGGTCCCTGGGGCATTGTTTGCTTTTGCCCTTGTAGTCTGTTAAGCATTTGATGCCCTGCCACATGCTCCGTGGATCATGTGAGATGAACTGACCCTCGATCCTCTGTGCATACGCGGCTTTGGCCTTCTTTATGCCATCATCCAGTTCTCTCCTGCACTTTCTCAACTCCTCAGTATCTCTAGACTTGAAAGCAGTGTCCCTGGCTGCCAGCAGGGTGCGGACATCCTTATTTAGCCAGGGTTTTTGATTGGGGTAGAATTTAACATACTTTCTTATGGATACATTTTCAGCACATGTACTGATGTAACCCAGGACTGAGGAAGCATAAAGTTCCAGGTCAACTGAACTTCCATTCGTAGCTGCCTCTTTGAAGACAGACCAGTTTGTGTTTTCAAAGCAGTCTCTTAGCATGGGGGAACTATCTTATAAATAACTTATAAATAAACTGAACTGAGTTTAATTGAATCTGTTAATCAGTGCATCACCAGAACAAACAAAAAGGGGCTCAGAACTGATCCTTGATGTACTCCCACCCCCACCTTGAAGCTATCTGTCCCTCCTACAGCACATCTCACCACTGTCCTGCTGTCCTCATACATGTCCTGTACCAGTCTAACATGCTTTTCTGCCACTCCAGATTTCCTCATGCAATACCACACCTCCTCTCTTGGCACCCTGTCATATGCTTTTTCTAAATCCACAAACACACAATGGAGTTCTTTCTGACCCTCTCTGTACTTCTCCATCTGCATCCTCAAAACAAAGATGGCATCTGTGGTGCCCTTTCTTGGCATGAAATCATACTGTTGCTTACAAGTGACACTTTGCCACTGTGACTACGCTCCCCAGCTCCCCGTGTTAGTACTTAAGAGAGCACAAGGGATTGGAGGATCGACAGAGGACAGAGAGATTCGAGTAAGGGAAAATCTGTATGACTGAGACAGGATAATCAGGTTGGTTTCTTTGTTGTAAGAAGAGTAGACTTCAAACAATAAATTATTTTAAAAAGGAATCAAGGAGACAGGTAATCCAAGAAACCCTCACATAGAATGTTTGGTAATTAACTGTCCAAAGAAGAATAGTGGAGTGACTCAGCTTTATGAAAGTTGGAAAATCTTTTGTAATTTGGAACAGCTGGGCTCAACCAGTTCTGACTGCTCACAGACTAGAGCTATCATTTCTAACCTGAGTTCTAAGCACGGCCCCATTCGAGTTGGGCCGGGCCATGATAATGTGCTGGACGGGCGGGTCAGGTCGGTGTAAGCTTTTAATTGGGTCAGGATCAGCCGAGATTCAATTATATAATAACATAGCCTGCCATACACTCAACAGTCGCACGTAACCATTTCACCACGAGCTGACCAGCCTTGAATGAGGTAAAAAGTTCTGTTAAGCTTCAGATGGGACTGTACTGCCAGGCAGTGATCCATCGCCCAAATGGACGTTCAGTCAGCTGCTGTACTCAGTGGACGCGTGCGGCCGACGACCCAAACAGGTGAAATCACAAAGCAGACATGTCAGAGCAGGGTCCGTGATTAAATCAGAATGCAAGAAGAACCAGGGTTTAAATGTTATTTTATGGCCATGAAAGGACAAACACCTCTCAGCTCCGAATCTTCTGACCCTTTTATTCAGCTGTGCATCCCCAACCATTAATAACTAATTAAA
>JBBPBX010033964.1:22423-32926 GCA_038048925.1 Garcialebias charrua
GGACCTGTAATTACTGTTAATTTGTCAGGTCGGGTCGAGTTCGGAAATTATGACTGCAGACTGGGGCCGGGTCAGATCGGATTTTATGGGTCCAAATGTAAGTTTACCACAGACCCTGCAGCAACACAAAGGACAAACAGAAAGAGCCAGAAACACAGAATTCTAATAGTCCTGTGGTTCCTGATATTTTGTTAAGAGTTAATGACTAGGTTTCAGGAAAAATTCTTGTGCTACCAGTTAGCTCTCAGAGTCCATCCATCCATTTTCTTCTGCTTATCTGGGGTTGTGTCGTGGGGGTAGCAGCTTAAGTAGGGAGGCCCAGACTTCCCTCTCCCCAGCCACTTGGAGCAGCTCCTCTGGGGGAATCCCAAGGCGTTCCAAGGCCAGCCGAGAAACATAGTCCCTCCAGCGTGTCCTGGGTCTTCCCCTGGGTCTCCTCCCGGTGGGACATGCCCGGAACACCTCACCAGGGAGGCGTCCAGGAGGCATCCTAACCAGATGCCCGAGCCACCTCAACTGGCTCCTCTCGATGTGGAGAAGCAGCGGCTCTACTCCGAGTCCCTCCCGGATGACTGAGCTTCTCACCCTATCTCTAAGGGAGAGTCCAGACACCCTGCGGAGAAAACTCATTTCAGCCGCTTGTATCCGAGATCTCGTTCTTTCGGTCACAACCCAAAGCTCATGACCATAGATGAGGGTGGGAACGTAGATCGATCGGTAAATTGAGAGCTTTGTCTTTTGACTCTGTTCTCTCTTCACCACGACAGACCGGTACAGCGCTCGCTTCACTCTAGATACTGCACCTATCCACCTAGCAATCTCTCGCTCCATTTCTACCTCATTCGTGAAGACCCTGAGATACTTGAACTCTTCCACTGGGGGCAGGACCTCTTACCCGGCCCAGAGCAGACACTCTACCCTTTTTCGGCTTAAGACCATGGCCTCGGATTTGGAGGAACTGATCCTCATCCCGGCCGCGTCACACTCGGCTGCAAACCGCTCCAGTGAAAGCTGTAGATCATGACCTGATGAAGCCAGTAGGACCACATCATCTGCAAAATGCAGAGACTGATCCTGAGGCCACCTAAACAGACTCCCTCAACACCTTGGCTGCGCCTAAAAATTCTGTCCATAAAAGTTATGAACCGAATCTGTGACAAAGGGCAACACTGGCTAAGTCCAACTCTCACCAGGAATAAGCCTGACTTACTGCCGGCAATGTGGACCAACTGACACCGGTCATACAGGGACCTAACAGCCCATATCAAAGGGCCTGGTACCCCATACTCCCGGAGTACCCCCCACAGAACCCCCCGAGGGACGCGGTCGAATGCCTTCTCCAAGTCCACAAAGCACATGTAAACTGGTTGGGCAAACTCCCACACACCCTCCAGGACCCTGCTGAGGGTGTAGAGCTGGTCCAGTGTTCCACGACCAGGACAAAAACCACACTGCTCCTCCTGAATCCGAGGTTCGACTATCCGATTGACCCTCCTCTCCAGAACCCCTGAATAGACCTTACCAGGGAATATGTACTGGAAATGACTCTCAACTACTGGAAATGTTTATGTTTGTTTATGTTTATTAAATTTGTTTATTTTTTTTACAAAAGAAACACAATACAAGACAATCCCATTAATGATACGTACACAATGTAAAAAAATGAAAGGTAGCAGAAAGAAGAATAAATCTTATTATATCTGCCCCTTTTTTCAAACAATCAGATTAAACAATAATAATCTTTCACCAGCAGTACAAAATGACTAACTCTTTCTAATTTTCTAATACTAATACTAATACATAACTAATAATTGATACAATACACATTACGCTAATTCATATATATTTTTTCAACAAATTCCTTTTGATCATTTTCTTAAATGTAAACAGTGACTTGGCATTTTTAACTACATTCTCCAAGCCATTCCATAATCTAATTCCCTGGATTGAGGTAGAACGTCCCTTCAAACTAGTTCTGAATTGTGGTTTTACAAACATCTCTGTCCCCTTAAGATTATAACAACTTTGTCTTTTAACAAAATTCATTTGGACATTTAAAGGTAATTCGTTATTCTGAGCCCTATACATAATTGATAAAATATTATAATCAACCAAATCATGGAACTTCAATAATTTCAGTTGATAAAATAATGTACTGGATGGATGACAGTAATGTTTTCTAGTGATAATTCTTACAGCTCTTTTCTGTAATACAAAAATAGGCTTTGTGATTGTTTTACACGCTTTCCCCCAAACATCAATACAATAGATTAAGTGTGGAACAATGATTGTGTTATACAACAAATACAGAGCTTTATCATTCAATAGGTCTCTGACCTTGTATAGTACTGCAATCGATTTAGCTATTTTTATTCTTACAGAATTTATGTGTTGTTTCCATGTCAGTTTGTCATCAATAATAACACCCAAAAACTTCACCTCACTCACTCTACAAATCTCAACACCCTCAATTTTGAGTGGAACATCAACAGTTTTCTTTTTATTACTGAATATCATGTAATTAGTTTTTTCTAGATTTAATGATAATTTATTGATTTTAAACCAAGTTTGTATTTTGGTAAATTCTGTCTTTATCAATTCCAACATTTGTTCTATATCTTCACCTAAACAGAAAAATGTGGTATCATCAGCAAAAAGTACACATTTAAGGAGTCCTGACACATTTACCAAGTCATTCACATATAAAATAAATAGCTTTGGTCCAAGCACAGAGCCCTGGGGAACTCCACATGTGATATTACAGAGGTCAGATCTTACATCATTTATTTGTACAAATTGTTTCCTATCTTTTAAGTAGCTAGATACCCACTGTAATGCTGGTCCTCTAATACCATATTTGTTCAGTTTTTCAAGGAGAATGGTGTGATCAATAGTATCAAATGCTTTTTTTAAATCAACAAAAATACTGACACAATATTGTTTTTGATCGACAGCAGTAGTTATTTGTTCCATTAATTCCATGAGAGCCATTGATGTAGAGTTTTTAGCTCTGAACCCATATTGACTGTTGCTTAGAATATTTTGTTTGTCTATAAATTGATCTAGTCTGTTCACAAATAGTTTTTCAAGAATTTTAGAAAACTGTGGTAACAAGGATATAGGTCTATAATTGTTGAACACACATTTATCACCATTTTTAAAAAGAGGAACTACCTTAGCTACTTTCATATTATCTGGAAATATTCCTGTTGAAAATGATAAATTACATATATATGTAAACGGCTCAATAACATGGCTCATTATATCCTTTACAAACATCATATCCATGTCCACCCAGTCCTTTGATCTCTTGTCTGTAAGATTTTTTACTACCTTCATTATTTCCTCTTTGTTAGTTCCATTTAGAAAAATACTGTTTGCACAGCCTGTAATTGAATGGCTCACATTATTATCTACTTTTGGTATTTTAGCTGCAAGGCTTGATCCAACATTCACAAAATATTGATTAAATCCATTGACAATTTCATTTTCATCATAAACTTCATCTTTTTCTTTTACAAAATATTTTGAAATACTAGTTTTTGCTTTATGATTCTTCATAACACTATTCATTACTCGCCATGTTGCTTTCATATCACCATTACTTTTATCTAATAATTTACTATAATATTCTTTCTTATGTTTCCTTATAATCCCTACTAATTTATTTTTATACTTTTTATATTTTTCTTCAGCGTTCTGACTTCGCAATTTCAAGAAACATGAATACAAATAATTCTTTTTTTTACAAGCATTTCTCAACCCTTTTGTCATCCATGGTTGGTCAACGATATTTCTCTTTGTATAATTTGTTTGTACACAATTTTTTTCATACAGAGTTTCCAAGATATTCATAAACTCATCATATGATCTGTTCACATCATCAACATACACTTCATTCCAGTCTTGTTTATCTAGATCCTCTTTTAATTTTTCCAAAACTTTTTTTGATGTGTTTATGATCTTTTTCTTTGTTTTAACTGCTTTTGTGATACTTTGATCATTTTTATAGATTGTGAAAACTGGTAAATGATCACTTAAGTCGGTCGTTAAAATACCACCTATCACCTCTCCGTTTGTTATATTTGTGAAAATATTATCAATTATTGTGGCACTATGAGTTGTAATTCTTGTTGGCTTGGATATCAACGGATACATATTTAAACTGTACATAGAGTTTATAAATATACTGGTGTTATTTGAATCTGTTTTATTTCCCATATCAATGTTAAAGTCTCCACACAAAAAAACTTTTTTATTAAAACTCTTCTCCAATAGCTCCAAGATTTTATCAGTGAATATTTCTATATTTGATCCTGGTGATCTATATACACAACTTATTATTATGTTTTTATCATTTTTCTATTGTTATCATTTCCATAATATTATCAACTATTATTGACATTTCATTATTTAATTTACATTTTATTTCATTCTTAACATATAGAGCGACTCCACCACCTCTTTTATTATTTCTGTTCATGTGAAATAATTCATACCCTTCGATGTGAATATTACTTGTGTTATCGTCATTGAGCCATGTCTCTGACAGTGCTATTATCGTAAAAGTTCTATTTAACTGTTTTAAGTAATCTGTTATTTTGGATATATTTGCATTTATACTTCTGCTGTTAAAGCTTCAGTATGTAGCTTTTTTTATGAACATATTTCTTCACTCTGTCACTACCTCCTGACAGACTGATGTTAGCCAGGTAATCTCTGAAAAAAAATTAAAAAAAATATTGTCCCCTTGCTTCTCCAGGTGGTAAATAAGCATTTCTAAAAAGAAAAGGTGACCCGCCATTTTCCAGCCAATAAAAACAGAGTTTGTAACCAGCCAATAAAAACAGAGCTTGAATTTGAATCAGCCAATAAAAACAGAGCTTGAATTTGAAATTCAACAGACCACAAGGGGGCAGAGCCACATATGGCTCTGAGGGGGAGGGATCAGAATGCTTTGCCTGTTGAAAATATTTCTAAGTGCTGCAGTTCTACAGAAACTGCATACTGAACCTTTAAAGTGAATAATAGAGAGAACTCCATTTGTTATATTGATGTCATTAAATTGCTCTTCTGATGGTGGCGCTGGTTATGGCGACACGCAGCAGTAGGGCGTGTGCTGTGAATGTTTGCTGATAATTTTCTTTGTATTTTAATTTTATTTCTCTTTCCTGCATACGGTGGTTGGAATAACCATGGACTATCCTTTTGTTTTTTATGTTCTGGTGCTTTTCGCACTTTTTTGTCAATTTTTTGCCGGACTCTGTGTGGACCAGACGCGGCTGCAGTATGGCCGGGAGTTTCTGCTCCTTATGCGGGACTCTGGAGCGGGCGCTGTGGAACCCTCTGCAGTTTTTCCAGCAGACATCCTCCGGACAGGGACCTCAGCTGGAGACCGGCGCTGGGAGCAGAAGCAGCCAGGCGGAAGGAAGCGAGGAAGACGTGGCGGCGTTCGGCAGAGGCTGAAGCGAGGGGGTCTCGCTCGTATGCCGCTTCCAACCATCATGCTGGCAAACGTGCAGTCACTCCGCGGCAAAATCGACGAGCTTCAGGCTAACGTGAAGTTTCTGGAGGAGTACAAAAGTGCCTGTGTTCTGGCACTGACAGAAACTTGGCTCAAGGACCACGACCTACAATCGGACCTGGAGATCGAGGGCTTCGGTGAGCCCATTCGTTTGGACAGAGACCCCACCAGGACAGGTAAATCACTCGGTGGAGGACTTTGCCTTTACGTGAATAAAAAGTGGTGTAACACGGTTGTCATCAGGGAGACGATGTGCACACCAGACATTGAACTTTTGTCTGTGTCTCTCCGCCCGTTTTACCTGCCAAGGGAATTCCCGCAGCTTTTTATAACTCTGGTTTACATCCACCCTAAGGCTAATACGGAGCTAGCAACTCAGGCTCTGCTAAAAACAGTGCAGCAGTTTCAGAAGATCTCACCGGACGCTCCTAACCTTATTATGGGAGATTTTAACCAATGCAGACTTGGAAAGTCACATGGACATTTTTATCAGTATGTGACGTGCCCCACTCGACTCACCAAATGTTTGGACCTGTGTTACGGCACGGTGAAAGACGCTTTTAAATCCCTGAGCAGAGCTCCGCTTGGTTCATCTGACCACAATGTTGTCTATTTGGTCCCACACTACAAACCCGTCCTGAGGAAACACAAGCCGGAGAAACGTTTGGTTCCGGTTTGGTCTGAAGAGTCCATCCAGAATCTTCAAGACTGTTTTAGCTTCACAGACTGGGATTTGTTTAAAAATACTTGCGTTAATTTAGAGGAACTTACTGACACAATTTCCTCTTATGTTAATTTTTGTGAGGGATCAGTCATTCCCAGGAAATCTGTCACAATTTTTGCAAACAATAAACCTTGGATCTCCAAATCAGTTAAAAAAACAATAAATTTACGCAACATTAGCTTTAAAAAGGGGGATTTGGCTCAATACCACATACTAAAAAAACAAGTGAGGAAGGAATTAAAAGTAGCTAAAGTAAACTATAAGGAGAAGGTGGAAAACATGTTCAGGTCCAATAACTCCCGGCTGGCGTGGGAGGGCGTTAAATCCATGATGGGAATGCCAAATAAGAAAACTCACATCACTCTTAACTCCTCGTCCGCCGTGGAACTGTCAAATGATTTTAATTTGTTTTACAATCGTTTTAACACTAATGATTTTACAGAAGAGCTTTCTGTTTTTAAAGAAACGTCGTCAGGTGCAACAATGACTATTGATATTGAAAGTGTAGTTAACATGTTTTTAAAGACTAAAGAAAGGAAAAGTCCGGGTCCTGATGGTATAGGGGGTCGTATTCTTAAGAACTGTGCCCTGCAGCTTGCAGATATCTTCTGTTTTCTTTTTAACATGTCTCTTCAAACCTGCACGGTCCCACAGCTCTGGAAAGACTCTGTCATTGTTCCGATCCCAAAATCCAAGACTGCTCAGTCCCTGAACGACTTCAGGCCTGTTGCCCTGACTTCTTTAGTCATGAAGTCATTTGAAAAACTGGTTCACAAGACCCTCTTGTCAAAAGTTGAAGATCATTTGGACCCACTTCAATTTGCTTATCGTTCACATAGAGGGGTGGAGGACGCAACAGGAACTCTTTTAAATATGGTTTTAGGACACCTTGAAGGTGCAAAAACATTTGTAAGACTGCTTTTTATCGACTTTTCATCTGCTTTTAACTGTATCCAGCCCCACATTTTAGCAGAGAAATTACAAAGTCTGTACGGTCTTGACTTCAGCCTCATATGTTGGCTTGTGGACTTTTTAACTGCTCGGTCTCAGAGGGTGAGAGTTAATGGGGTCCTCTCTGATGTCCTTCTGTCCTCTACTGGTTCCCCTCAGGGCTGTGTTCTTTCACCTCTTTTATTTATTTTGTACACAAACGACTGTCGCAGCCATTTCCCTCAGCGTCACATTGTAAAGTTTGCCGATGACTCTGTCATCCTGTCCCTTCTGAGCAGTGATGACCCAGACCCCGGGCCTGTGATTGGGGACTTCACAGAATGGTGTGAGTCTTCCTTTTTAAAACTAAATGTTTCTAAAACAAAGGAGATGATAATCGATTTCAGGAAAAATTCTTCAGTGGCAGCTCCCGTGGTCATTGACGGTGAAGCTGTGGAGGTAGTGCAACACTATAAATACCTGGGAACTGTTTTCGATGATAAATTGACCTTTGACCTTCACGTGAATGCACTTTGCAAAAAGGCCCACCAGAGGATGTATTTTTATCGGAAGCTTTGTGGTTTTAATGTTGATTCAACTTTTATGAGAATGTTTTATTCATGTTTTATTGAGTCTATTTTAACATTTTCCTTCATCTGTTGGTTTGGACTTTTGACCTGTAAGAACAAAAGCAAACTCTCGGGGATTGTCAGGATGTGCAGCAAAACTGCTGGCATAGACCTAAGGAACCTCGCAGACCTACACAAGGTGAGGTCAGTGAACAAGGCCAGGCAGATTCTGGCAAACCCTGATCACCCACTCCATGACGAGTTCAGGTTGCTTCCATCTGGACGCAGGTTTCTACAACCCAGATGTAGAACAAACAGATTTAAAAACTCATTTATCCCAGTAGCAATCAGGTTTCTTAATGCACACTAATTTTAACACTGTTATTTTAATGTTTTATTGTCTTGTGCTTATATGTGTATGTGTGTGATTGCATATGTATGTATGAAACTGTGCACACCTATTGACTGCAAATCTAATTGCCCCTCGGGGATAATAAAGGAACTTGAATCTTGAATCTTGAATCTCTTCATTGTAGTTTTCGCTATCTTTTATTACTGGAAAAAAGTTAGCATCAATAACATCATTAACATTATATATTTTAGGTTCTGAGTCTTTGTATGTTGTCATGTTCTAATGTATTTGTTCATTTCACTGTATGTTATGTCCATTTTGTGTGTAAGTTGTTTCATTGATTTGTAATTTGTCCTCTCCTGAGCTCGTCTAGATCCTTCAGTTCTTTTATCATTTTAGGGTTAGCCCCTTCATGTGTTTTGATAAAGATGTTTCCATTTCTTGTCCATGTTGATGCTATTTTGTTTTGGTTTTTTAACCACCTTGCTTCCTTTGCAATTTTTCCATTTTTTTTGTTAGATGTTCATTTATGTAAACTTTTGTTCCCTTCAGTAGCTTTGATTGACTAATTACGTAGTTTCTAAACTTCCTGCTAACGAACTCGACGACTACCGACGGTTTGGAAATTGGTGATTTACTGGGCAGGGTGTAACAGAACGAAATGTCCTCATATTTTATGTCATAGTAATTGTCCCATAAAAAATTAACTACATGCTCCTCCAGAGTCTCTAGTTCTTCCTGTGGTGCATCCTCAGTTGGGCCAGTGTTAGTGAGAGCTTGTTTAAATGTCCGACACTTACTAACATCAAGTCCTGTGATCACCACGTTGTTTTTTTGTGTATTGTTCCATGTCATCTTTTTTTTTCCAGTTCAGCTATTTTATTGTCTTTGCTAATTATCAGTTCTTTCAGTTGTCTTATTTCATCAACCAGACCGGCCTGTGAATCAATTTTTGCTGATAATTTTGATAGTTTTTCACTTATATAGTTTAGTGATTTTTTAAAGTCTTGCATTTCTGCTGAGTTGTTTCCCTCCGACTCTGGTGTCTTTTGTCCTTTATTTCTCGTCATACTTACAGAGTTTGTAGTCTAGTGGTAGCAGGTCTCTGGTTGATGGTTTGTTTACTGAACCACGTGGCCCTTCCACGAGGCTCACAGGCCTAACGATGGTGGCTGTGGCCCAGTGCCCAGATCAGCGGTTAGTTCAGAACTCACGGTCTCAGCAGTCTGCAGCAATCAGATCTGTTATCCGAAGAGGTTGGCTCACTAGCCCGGCTTAGACGGCGGTCCTCCGGTTTGCACACGGTGTTGGGCCTCCTACAGTCGCAGCAGCTCCGGTGTTAGCCCAGTTAGCACAGCTCGTGGCTCCAGGCGGCGGTCCTCCGGTTCGCGCAGCTCGCAGCCCCAGGCGGTGGTCCTCCGGTTCGTGCACGGTGCTCGGCGCAGCTCGCAGCCCCAGGCGGTGGTCCTCCGGTTCGTGTACCGCGCTCGACCCAGCTCGGGTGTTAGCTCAGTTAGCACAGCACTTAGCTCCAGATGTAGCTCGGATGCTAGCTCAGTTCGTAGCTCCCGATAGCGGTACCCCGGTACTTGCACGGCGCTCAGCCTCTTTCGGTCGCAACAGCTCCAAGATCTGCACACTATTTTGTTTTTGAGGTACCTGTCGACGGCTCTTTAGTCCGTACAGCGTTCAGTCCTCTCTGGTCGTGGCGGCTTCGAGGTCGGCTAACCAGTTTAGCCTGTGGCTCGAAACGCAAGTTCTCGGCCCCCTCCAATCAAACCTCCAAAGTCGGTCAACCAGCTCGGCTCGTGGCTTCTGGTGGCGACTCTTTAGTTCTTCCGCGACGCTCAGTTCGTGCCATATGTATATATTTCTTTGTTTTGAGTTGCTTTCTGCTGGAGCTCAGCTCTCGCCATGTTGCTCCAGCGATGGCTCCTCCCCTTCCTAAATCACTCTCAACTACCTCCATACTAAATTTAGCTTTAAATTCTGTACAACTGACTGTGCTGTAGTATTTTTGTCCTGATGCAGGCTCAATAATCTAGGTAGAAAATCTAAAAAAAAGTTAATTCTGGTCCTCTGGACATTCAAAAAACAAAAAAACAAACAAAAAAAAGGTGCTGTATTCGGCTCAGTCTTATAAATAGCACCTTCTCATAGTGGATCAGCCAGTTTGCTGCTGAGAGCCAAAACTAGCTGCTCACATAGATCAAGGAGGACCATCAGCCTAACGATGGATCGTTAGCACCCTTATGGTTGTTTGCTATTCACAGAGGGCTGAGTGATACTAGCAATAACAGCATTGTAAGAAGGGGACAGTTGAACCCGGAGGCCTCCACCTCTGTTTAATGATGGACAGTTTCTTTTCACAAAGATGTCTTCCTTTACTCCTCTCTCAAACCAT
>JBBPBX010033965.1:0-24722 GCA_038048925.1 Garcialebias charrua
TGCTCTAAGTGGCTGGGGAGAGGGAAGTCTGGGCCTCCCTACTTAGGCTACTACCCCCGCGACCCGACCCCGGATAAGCGGACGAAAATGGATGGATGGATGGACAACTGGAAATAAAAAATCACCTGTTACAACTGCGGCCAGAGAGGACACAAAGTGCTGGATTGTTCTTCAACCTCGGGCGAGCGCAGAGAGTCGAAACAGTGGTGTGGTTTCTGCAAGAGCGCCACGCATAAATATGTACATTGTCGGCGGAGAGGGCGAGACAAGATCAAGCAAGCGATGGATGAGGAGGACCACACGTTCGCTTTCACAGTGAAGCAAACCAACGACGCCCAGATCTACGGCACGAAGGTGAAGGGTCTCATGGTCGACTCTGGTGCAACAAAGCACATTGTGACAGACGCTGCAAAGTTCAAGGATTTCGACTCGACTTTTAAGCCTCAAAGCCATATTTTGGAGTTGGCTGACGGCGAGAGGGCCAGTGGGATCGCACTGAAGAAAGGCACCGCTAGAGTTCGTCTGAGAGACAGCAACGGCCGAATTGTGGAGATAATGTTGATGGATACATTATACGTGCCGTCGTTCTCCCAGGATATATTTTCTGTTAAAGCTGCAACTGCCCATGGAGCAACAGTCATCTTCAAAGAGGGACAGAATCGACTCATCCATAAAAATGGTACAGTTTTTGATATTGATGTTTATGATAGAATGTTCTATTTAAATACCTTTGATCATGACGTTGATGAGTGCAATGCCTGCTATGACATCCAGACGTGGCATGAAATATTAGGTCACTGTAATTATGATGATGTGTCAAAGTTGGAAGGTGTTGCAGATGGAATGAAAATTAGAGGTAAAACTGAAAAACCTGATCTAAAATGTGAAATATGCATACAGGGTAAATTTGCTCAGACCAGGAGTAGAGTTCCTGATGAAAAAGCTAAAAATGCAACTGATGGTGTGTTGTGTTTCCTGCCGTAATGTATTTTGGGGTTTAAAAGCTACTGGGACGTTGTGTTTAGAAAATAAACGTCTCAATGTCTCTGAAACTCCCGCAACATACGGAATGACCACTGGTCTGGGTCTGGGTTCCTTCTTTTCACCTGATGGCTGGCTGGAGTCCTGTTTGGGTTTCTTCTCTGCTTTCAGGAAGGCCCAGTTAGGATATCCACATTTCTCTAGAGCCTGTTTTGTGTGTGATTTCTCCTTCTGTCTGGCTGCTGAGTTAGTGGGGACGCTGTCTGCTCTGTGGTACAGAGTCCTGATGACTCCTAACTTGTGCTCCAGAGGGTGATGGGAGTCAAACTGTAAATACTGGTCTGTGTGGGTGGGTTTGCGGTACACCTCAGTTTGCAAATTTCCTCTATCAGAAACTGAGACCTCACAGTCCAAGAAAGCCAACCTGCCATTTTTTACATCTTCTCGTGTGAACTTGATATATTTATCCACAGAGTTGATGTGATCAGTGAAATGTTGGACTTCCTGAGATTTAATTTTAACCCAGGTGTCGTCAACATACCTGAACCAATGACTTGGTGGTCTCCCTGAAAAGGATGTCAAAGCTCTCTTTTCTACCTCCTCCATGTACAGGTTGGCAACAATAGGAGAAACTGGAGACCCCATAGCACACCCATGTTTCTGCCTATAATATTGCTCCCCATATGTGAAGTAGGTTGACTGCAGGCACAGTTTCAAGAGTTGACACAGTTGTTCTGTGGAAAGTGTGGTCCTGTTGCTCAGAGTGGTGTCTGATTTTAACCTTAAACAGACCACCTCTACTGCCTCATCAACAGGAATGCACGTAAAGAGTGATGTGACATCAAAAGAGACCATTGTTTCATCAGTCTCCATGATGACATCCCTCACCTTATCCACAAAGTCCATGGTGTTCTGTATGTGGTGTTCTGAGCTGCCAAGAAAAGGGATGAGTACAGATGCCAGATATTTGGAAACAATGGGCCTCATGCAAGAACCGTTTGTACGTACAGATTTGTTCTTAAATTGTGCGTACGAGTGATTTAGGAGCATTTGTGGCATTCAACAATGTTTTCGTATTCTAAGATTTTTTTCAGATACGAACAAAATTTACGTGTGGTCCAGACCTGTCGTATATTTTACGAGCAGTCAGTCTGCTGTTATCAGACGGATTTTCTTCACTAATAACTTTATATTTCGTTATTTAGAAAATATTTTGAGTTTAAAAAAATCATGCACCATAATTATTGTTGACAATAGGTTATTCTGTTTGAATTAGAATTATAATTTTAAATGTAATAATGACTAACGAAAAAAATATTTAAATTAAAATCAATCTGTTATTAATGCCGTTTTCTAACACTACAATATTAATATGAAGATCTCAAACTAAAACCAACTTAAATTATGAATTAATTTAAGTTTAATTTGTCTCGGTATATAATGAGGTCAGCGGAAAGTGTAACCAGCTGCGTCATGGCTGAGCTACTGCTTTTGGATGCCGTAGCACAGCAGGCTCTTAGAAGAGCCTGTGTATTTCGAGTGCGTGCTAATTTACTGGCAGAAAGTGATGAGTGGTTGTTGTCGTGGTTTAGATTGCCACGGCATGTGCTGCTGCAAATTTGCACTTTACTGGAACCGCAACTGGGCAGACAGACACGCCGATCAAACCCCATCCCTCCACATGTCCAGATCCTTACAACATTTGGATTTCTGGCCACGGGAACCTTTCAAAGGGAGATAGGAGACAGATCTGGTGTGTCGCAGGCTTCGGTGAGTCGTGCGCTCCCCTTGGTCATCAAAGCCCTCCTCAAATTAACACCCAGGTACATAAAATTCCCATACACCGCCGCAGAACAAGTACAAATTAAGACTGATTTTCATGCTATTGCTGGACTGCCAAACACCATCGGAGCAATAGACTGTACACACATACGGATCAAAGCACCTTCACCTGACGCATTCCCATTCCTCAATCGGAAGCAATACCACTCCATAAATGTCCAAATTATATCTGATTCGAAATATAACCTGCTAAATGTGGTTGCGCGATGGCCAGGAGGAGCGCATGACTCATTTGTGCTGCAAAACAGTGCTGTTGGCACGCGTCTTGCGCAAGGTGCGCATGGAGATGGCTGGCTTGTTGGTAAGTAACTTTTTAATTTGTAATTGAGGACTTGAAATTATTCTCTGATCATTTACCTATAACTCACTATTTTCCACAGGTGATCGAGGCTATGCATTAGCCCCATGGCTTATGACACCTCTAAACAACCCTCAGACAAGACAGGAGCGCTTGTATAATAAGCTGCATACACGCATTTGTGCTGTAGTTGAGCGCACAATTGGAGTTTTGAAAGCCCGGTGGATGTGCCTTGACACCGCTGGTGGCAAGCTCCTCTACGCACCGGAGAAGGCATGCCAAATTATTCTGGCATGCTGCATATTACATAATATTGCAGTGAAGGAAAGCATTCCATTCCCCGATCCAGCACCAGCAGAAGACATGCCAGAAGAACCCCCACATGGACCACACCAGCGAAATGCAATCATGACGAGACAGCAGCTAATTGCACGGCTTTAGGGTAGGCCATGATGTTGTAACCTAATTAATTTAATATAACTAACAGCCATGGTCTTGAGCCGGAAAAGGGTAGCATGCCCTCTCCGGGTCGGGGAGGAGGTCCTGCCCCAAGTGGAGGAGTTTAAGTATCTCGGGATCTTGTTCACGAATGAGGGAAAACTGGAGCGTGAGATCGATAGGCGGATAGGTGCAGCGTCCACAGTGAAGCGGGCGCTGTACCGGTCTGTCGTGGTGAAGAGAGAGCTGAGTCAAAAGGCAAAGCTCTCAATTTACCGATCGATCTACGTTCCCACCCTCATCTATGGTCATGAGCTTTGGGTTATGACCGAAAGAACAAGATCTCGGATACAAGCGGCTGAAATGAGTTTTCTCCGCAGGGTGGCTGGACTCTCCCTTAGAGATAGGGTGAGAAGCTCAGTCATCCGGGAGGGACTCGGAGTAGAGCCGCTGCTTCTCCACATCGAGAGGAGCCAGTTGAGGTGGCTCGGGCATCTGGTTAGGATGCCTCCTGGACGCCTCCCTGGTGAGGTGTTCCGGGCATGTCCCACCGGGAGGAGACCCAGAGGAAGACCCAGGACGCGCTGGAGGGACTATGTTTCTCGGCTGGCCTGGGAACGCCTTGGGATTCCCCCGGAGGAGCTGCTCCAAGTGGCTGGGGAGAGGGAAGTCTGGGCCTCCCTACTTAGGCTGCTACCCCCGCGACCCGACCCCGGATAAGCGGAAGAAGATGGATGGATGGATGGATGGATTAACTAACAGCTTCATTCAAACTTTGAATATTTCATTTTTTTATTCACATTTTATTTTGTTGCGATTTAGTCAGCACATCTGCTATGCATGCGAGACTGTCTGATATTTTTTCCAAAGTGCCAGACATGTTTAGCATACATTTTAAAATCTGTTCTTGATTTTTCAGAATGGCATCTGACACCACTTGTGTGCGTGGGAGACGGCGGGGGACTGACACGTCAGCTGGTCCGGCCTGTGGTGCCACGCGTGATTGCTCTTCTTCTGGATAAAAGAAAAATTAACACATTAGTTTCACCATTTCTTCAACATAACATATTAAAAATATTTGACCAAAGGAAATCAAGAGCAGGACTAGAGAGAGATGAATATGTTTTTTTTATTTATTCTGTCAGTTAAGATGCATTTAAATAAAAAATATGTTGTTTTTTATTATTATACTTACCATTACTGTCAGGTGTATTTGCCATATCCTCACATCCAGGTTCATGTAAGTCGGTGTCCAGAGGAACATCCTCAGATGGAATGCCTGACACAGAAACCTCACCCATTATGGCATTTATTTTTCCATCCATCTCGGTAACGCAGACTTTTCCTTGACCTCCTCCTGTTGCAGTCATAGAGCACCGTGCTGCGGCGAGACGTTTTTTTGAAGCCATTTTCAGATCAAACCATTTTTTCTTGATTTCTGATACTGTACGACCCACGGGAGACACAACATTAACAGCAGTGGTTATTTCATGCCATTCTTTGGCTTTAGCTGGTCCTTTAATCCCATGAGTGACGCTGCTAAAAAGGACAGATTTTCTTTTCTCGATCTCGGAGAGCAGGACTTCAATCTCCGCACCCGTAAAGTTCTTCTTTTTACTTTTCGCTGTCATTTCTATGAACGGACACTTCCTGCTCTCTGAGGTAGGAAACGTAGCCTTATATGGTGTTTTGAGGGGTGGGAATTATGTAAATAACCTCTCCGCGTGCACGAGCAGGTGGATAGAACAGGTGCAATTCATTATATTTACGCAGCTCATTTACACACTTTTCCTGAGGATAGAAGAGTTTGTTGAATCTGACGTGGCATGTTCGTACGAACAAAAGTAAGCGAAAATTAGGATAAAAATACGAACATGTTCTTGCATGTGGCCCATTGTAAGTGACCGAGTTAATCATGCTAACAATTGGTCTTAAAGGTACACCTTGTTTGTGGATTTTGGGTAAACCATACAGACTTGGCGTGGCCTCCCCTGGGTACAGTCTGTGATACAGAATACTGTCAATAGCCGTCCTGCTTCAAAATTTTCAGGCAATCTATCAACTTCTTCTTGTAACCACTTCCTGGATTTCTTTTCAGCAGTTCATAAGTGGTTAAGTCACTAAGGAGTGACATAACTTTCTCATGATAGTCTTTCTGGTTCAAAATCACTGTGCACCTTCCTTTGTCTGCTGGGAGAATTATGATGTTTTTGTCTTTGCTAAGAGTGGTGAGTGTATCCTTCTCTTCTCTACTGATGTTGGAAGGTGGTGGTTCATGACAAGGCTATTGACAGTATTCTGTGTTAGGGTCCCGGCTCAGGGACCATGGAAAGAACCCATTTGCAGACAGGACTCAGGAGGCAAAGTACAAAAATAAATACTTTAATAGTAAACAGAAAAAGGCTGACAATGGTAGCATTAACTTACATATCTCAGGGAACAAGACTAGGAGGAACCCAAAACGATGACGAACCAACAAAGACAGGATTCACAGAGGAACTTAAATACACACAGGCAGGGCTTGGGACAAAGGTGAAAATAATCAGACTAATTGGAGCACAACACCAGGAAGGACCAGAGTGAACACTTGGGGAAGTAATAAATAACAGACCAGGGCAAGGGAACTAACTAAAACATGTAACATGAATAATTAAACTGGGGCCGAACAGGGAATTAAACTAAACAGGAATTAACTAATCTGGAGCAGGACAGGGAAATAAACTAAATCTGAAATAACTAAAATGGAGCAAGGATTGGTTGAAAGGAAAACACATGGAAAGTCCAGGAGAGGGAGCCAACCTCACAGTGGGAACAAAGAGCTGACTAAACAAAAAGGAAACACAGAAACAAAAACAGAAAGCTTAGCAGGGCAAGACACTAGACAACTGAGAGGAGACAAATAACTAAATTAAACTCAAGAGAAGACTAAAAGAAACACAAACAGAAAAAACACAGAAACACCAGACAACAGAAGACAGACCATGACAGAACATCCCCCTCAAGGGACGTCATCTGACGTTTCTCAAAGCACAAACACACAGAAAACACAGAACGGGCGGGAGGATGGGGGAAAACACAAGGACGGAGGGCCAGAACAAACTAAACAAAAACCGACAGGGCAAGACCTGGGTAACGTTCAAAAACAGAAGAGTTGCCGGGCGGGTGGCTGACCGGGAGGCCGTCCATCAAGCAGAAGCCAGTCAGGCGGTCGACCGGGAGGCCGTCCATCGCCAGGAGCCAGGTCAGGCGGTCGACCAGGAGGCCATCCATCCCACGAAGCCAGTCCAGTCGGACGTCCGGGAGGCCGTCCAACACGAGGAGCCTTGGAGACCATAGCAGACAACACGGGGACCAGAGGAACTGCAAACGGCGAATATGAAACTCTAGGATCCGCAGACGACAAAGGCGAGGCCACAGGAGCCGCAGACAATGAAGGCGAAGCCACAGGAGCCGCAGACGACGAAGGCAAAGCCACAAGAGCCGCAGACGACGAAGGCGAAGCCCCAGGAGCCGCAGACGACGAAGGCGAAGCCACAGGAGCCGCAGACGACGAAGGCCAGACCTCAGGAGCCGCAGACGACGAAGGCCAGACCTCAGGAGCCGCAGACGACGAAGGCCAGACCTCAGGAGCCGCAGACGACGAAGGCCAGACCTCAGGAGCCGCAGACGACGAAGGCCAGACCTCAGGAGCCGCAGACGACGAAGGCCAGACCTCAGGAGCCGCAGACGACGAAGGCCAGACCTCAGGAGCCGCAGACGTCGAAGGCCAGACCTCAGGAGCCGCAGACGTCGAAGGCCAGACCTCAGGAGCCGCAGACGTCGAAGGCCAGACCTCAGGAGCCGCAGACGTCGAAGGCCAGACCTCAGGACAGCAGAAGACGTGAGGAAGGTCCTCCAGGACCCCCTCGGCACAGGAGACGTGAGGAAGGTCCTCCAGGACCCCCTCGGCACAGGAGACGTGAGGAAGGTCCTCCAGGACCCCCTCGGCACAGGAGACGTGAGGAAGGTCCTCCAGGACCCCCTCGGCACAGGAGACGTG
Source organism: Garcialebias charrua (assembly GCA_038048925.1). Lineage (NCBI taxonomy): Eukaryota > Metazoa > Chordata > Actinopteri > Cyprinodontiformes > Rivulidae > Garcialebias > Garcialebias charrua. Next base: position 7,599 of record JBBPBX010033965.1, read on the forward strand.
AGGAAGGTCCTCCAGGACCCCCTCGGCACAGGAGACGTGAGGAAGGTCCTCCAGGACCCCCTCGGCACAGGAGACTTGAGGAAGGTCCTCCAGGACCCCCTCGGCACTGGAGACTTGAGGAAGGTCCTCCAAGACCCCCTCGGCACTGGAGACTTGAGGAAAGTCCTCCAAGACCCCCTCGGCACTGGAGACAGGAGGGACTCCTTCCTGGGAGGCACCTTCCAAAGACACTGCAGGTTCTGGACCTTCTGCTGCAGGTTCTGGACCTCCTGCTGCAGGTTCTGGACCTCCTGCTTCAGGTTCTGGACCTCCTGCTGCAGGTTTTGGATGACCTCCTGCTGCAGGTTCTGGATGACCTCATGTTGCAGGTTCTGGATGACCTCCTGCTGCAGGTTCTGGATGACCTCCTACTGCAGGTTCTGGATGACCTCCTGCTGTAGGTTCTGGATGACCTCCTGCTGCAGGTTCTGGATGACCTCCTGCTGTAGGTTCTGGATGACCTCCTGCTGCAGGTTCTGGATGACCTCCTGCTGCAGGTTCTGGATGACCTCCTGGATGACCTCCTGCTACAGGTTCTAGATGACCTCCTACTGCAGGTTCTGGATGACCTCTTGCTGCAGGTTCTGGATGACCTCATGCTGCAGGTTCTGGATGACCTCCTGCTGCAGGTTCTGGATAACCTCCTGCTGCAGGTTCTGGAAGACCTCCTGCAGGTTCTGGACTACTTGCAGACACTAGGGACTCAGGGGACACAGGAAACACAGGAGATACTGAGGTTTCTGCAATAGATGAGTCTCTAACTGCAGGAGGTTGGAGGCTTGTGGCTACAGGATGATGGTGTAGTCACACCGAACAGTTTTTCAACCTCCAAAAAGCTCCTCACGCACGCAAGTGGACGCACTTGTGAATGCAGTGTGTCCAGAGCTGAATGCCAGAACGCGAGACAGCTGCTGGGTGTGTGGGAGGAGCTTACCGGTATACTGTACAGAGTCCTACGCACAGAGTCCTGCGCACTCCGCCAGTGGAGGAGCTTTTTATTTCCGTCTCTGTGGAGCAGACTTGACTGGTCGTGAAGGACTTGTCGCGAACACACAGCTACAATGAGTTTCTCTTCCATAGTACACGACCTCGCGGGTCTTTTCTGTGTCCCACAAACAATACGTCACATAGTGCACGCGCACCCTCGTTTCCGCGTCACATAGAGACTCTCCCCCTGACCCCCTCTCTTCTCCCCCGACTCTCCCTGATTGGTTGACACACCAACCAATCAGGTAGAGTTGAGCGGCGTTTGAAAGTTTGAACCGCGAAATCTTCAGCATGTTGAATGCGCGGTTTGGAAGCTGAAGCCGGTTCACGTGCACGGAAAAACGCTTCCCAGCACGCTCAACACGCACGCGACTTGACGCCAGATGCGAAGACGTGGCTGGAAGCGCGTTCACCATTGACTTTACATGTAAACTGGACGCTCCTGCTGCTGAAACGCTTTTCAGTGTAACTACACCATGAGAGTTTGTTGCAGCAGGCTTTAGAGCCCTTATCTCACTCAAAAGCCCTTTATAAAAAGGAAGCTGGGCCAGACCAGGTTGAGAAAACACAAGGCTTTCTGCAGAGGAAAGCAAAAGGTTATTACAGTCTGGATTGTCCATGGCAGAGGTCAGCAAACGTAATAAGGTTTGATTTATTGAAGCAAAGTCACTGGTCTGGAGCTGGGACGAGTGGGACCCAGTCTCGCCGAACTGAGCAGGAACAGCTGTACATGTCGGAGGTGTGGGGTCGAGCTTCGTCCTCACCGGAATCCTGGGAGGTGAGGCAACGGGGACCGCGCCCACAGTGACACTGGAGCTGAATACAGGGGACTCAGTCTCGCCGGACCGAGCGGGAACCACTGGACGGACCAGAGGTGTGGTGGACCCTCTCCGGGTCTTGTTTTTGCCTCTCTTACGACGAGATTGTGAGTGGACCACGGGGGCAAGCCAGAGTTTGTCCTCTGACTCTGCGTCCTCACCCGACGTCCACCCGGAGTAAGTCGGCACGGGAGTTGAGGAAAAACTAGACCTGGATGTTGTGTGGTTACCTTTAGTCCTTCTTCTCTCCTCCTGTAGCAGGAGAGGTGAAGGCAGAACCTCCACCGCCTGGCTGTACTCCGTCAGGTCCAGGACGGGTTTAGTCCAATAGGTACCACATCGGATGGTGGTTCTCCTTATCTTGAAGAAAACTCAAAAAACAGGTAAGCAAAAAAAACAAAAACAAAAAAAAACTCAGGAGAACCTGTCTGCTAGGCTCAGAAACTGGTCGTTTCTTACTGTTAGGGTCCCGGCTCAGGCACCGTGGAAAGAACCCATTTGCAGACAGGACTCAGGAGGTAAAGTTCAAGAATAAATACTTTAATAGTAAACAGAAAAAGGCTGACAATGGCAGCATAAACTTACATATCTCAGGGAACAAGACTAGGAGGAACCCAAAACAATGACGAACCGACAAAGACAGGATTCACAGAGGAACTTAAATACACACAGGCAGGGCTTGGGACAAAGGTGAAAATAATCAGACTAATTGGAGCACAATACCAGGAAGGACCAGAGTGAACACTTGGGGAAGTAATAAACAACAGACCAGGACAGGGGAACTAACTAAAACATGTAACATGAATAATTAAACTGGGGCCGAACAGGGAATTAAACTAAACAGGAATTAACTAATCTGGAGCAGGACAGGGAAATAAACTAAATCTGAAATAACTAAAATGGAGCAAGGTTGGTTGAAAGGAAAACACATGGAAAGTCCAGGAGAGGGAGCCAACCTCACAGTGGGAACAAAGAGCTGACTAAACAAACAGAACACAGAAACAAAAACAGAAAGCTTAGCAGGGCAAGACAAAGACACTAGACAACTGAGAGGAGACAAAGAACTAAATTAAATTCAAGAGAAGACTAAAAGAAACACAAACAGAAAAAACACAGAAACACCAGACAACAGAAGACAGACCATGACAATTCTGTACCACAGACTGCACCCAGGGGAGGCCACAACAAGTCTGTATGGTTTACCCAAAATCCACAAACAGGGTGTTTTTGTTTAAAATCTCTACATTATTATTTTTTATTGACAAAATATTTATTTTACTGTAAGTTTTTAAAAAGTGTATTTTCCTCCTTTGGTCCACCCTCTGGGTCAACATCTGCAGAGTTCAGAACTGATGCTTGGTACTGGACCCCCTCCTCTGCAGACCTGGCCTTGGTCTGTTCTTCCTCTTCTAACAATCTTCCTCTTCATCACCTACCGACTCACCCCCCTCTCACTGACTTTATCGTGCACTGACCTCCATTCAACTTCTGTATCTTTTACTTATTTTTCCTGCAGATTTGGTGCTTGACAAATAACTTGGAGCCTTCTTCAGAAAGGAGGGGGGAGGTTGTTTATGTGTTCAGCGGTGTGTTTGTGTGTATGTGGGGAGGCTGGATCTTCTCACTGTAACGTGCTTGATATTTGACTTTATTCAGACAAAAGACGTGGTGGTGTGGATTATTGCTCATAACTCTGAGTTTACTTGACCTAACAACGAGATTTAAAATATGTAGTTTTAACACTAATTTAAATTGAGTCGCTGAGATGCAGAGTCTTTCCTGCTGAAATCATTTGACCCACGTACCTGTCCCGATGTGACGAACTCCGCATTGATTTGACTGTGAAGCCGCATACATACATGCTTGAATTTCTAAGACCCGCCTTCCTGTTAGTAATTGGTCAAAACAACGTGAGCTTCAATGTGATTGGATGTAATCGCTGTCCATCAATCATTTTAAGTTGAGGTAGACCGACGGGCTGACCAGACCCAATCAGATCCCGGTATTTGTGTGGTGCGTTCAAAGCCTATAGGACATACTGCCACATTCAGTTTAATTTGAATGCCATCCATCCATCTTCTTCCGCTTATCCGAGGTCGGGTCGCGGGGGTAGTAGTCATTTGGATGTGCGCAAATATTTTATTGTGCGCTAAGAATGTGTTAGCAGTGCGTAATTGTGCATCCGCGCAGCTTAGAGGGAACATTGGTCAGGAGACAGAGGTAGAAGAGGAAAGTGAAGAATGTAGGACTGAGGGTTGCAACTCTAAATGTGGGGACAATGACAGGCAAAGGTAGAGAGCTGACTGACATGATGCAGAGAAGGAAGGTAGATGTTTATGTGTCCAAGAGACCAAGTGGAAGGGCAGCAAGGCTCGCAGTATTGGAGCAGGGTTCAAACTGTTTTACCATGGTGTGGATAGAAAGAGAAATGGAGTAGGGGTGGTCCTGAAGGAGGAGTTGGCAAAGAATGTAGTAGAGGTGAAGAGAGTGTCAGATAGGGTGATGTGTCTGAAGGTAGAAGTAGAAGGTCTGATGCTAAACATAGTCAGTGGTTATGCTCCACAGGTTGGATGTGATGGGGAGGAGAAAGATACATTTTGGAAAGATCTGGATGAAGTGATAGAGAGTATTCCCAGGGAGGAAAGAGTGGTGATTGGAGCAGACCTGAATGGACATGTTGGTGAAGGAAACAGAGGATGAGGAAGTGATGGGTAGGTTTGGTGTCAAGGAAAGAAACCAGGAAGGACAGATGGTGGTGGATTTTGCCAAGAGAATGGAAATGGCTATAGTCAATACCTATTTCCAAAAGAGGGAGGAACATAGAGTGACCTATAAGAGTGGAGGAAGGAGTACACAGGTCGACTACATTCTGTGTAGAAGAGGAAACCTGAGGGAGATTGGAGACTGTAAGGTTGTGGCAGGGGAGAGCGTGGCCAGACAGCATCGGATGGTTGTGTGTAGAATGACTGTTGTTGTGAAGAAGAGAAAAAGAGTAAAATCAGAGAAGAAGACCAAATGGTGGAAGATGAAGAAGGAAGAATGTTGTGAGAAATTCAGAGACGAGCTGTTAAAGGCTCTGGGTGGTAAGAAAGAGCTTCCAAGTGACTGGGCTACTACAGCAACAGTAATTAGAGAGACAGGTAGGAAGGTACTTGGTGTGTCATCTGGACAGAGAATGGATGATAAGGAAACCTGGTGGTGGAATAGGGAAGTGAAGGAAGCTATTCAAGGAAACAGGTTACCCACAAAACCAAGCACCAACAATCTATATTATGGGACCTGAAGGGCCAACTCTGGTGTTTTTGCCCCTGACCTGATCATGCCTCAGGAGGACAAGGCAGGAGGGTGTAAATTCAGACCGCATCCTCCTCACAATTACTTTTCCACTACTGGGACCAGAGTGACATCCAGTGACCAGACGAGACCAAGTGAGGATGGACCGGTGAAGCAGACAGTTGTCAACAAAATCCTTCTTTAAAAAAGTTTTTAATCCCATTTCTTTTGAGATCCTCATGTAACAGACATATCTGCATGGTTACTTTACCTAAACGCTCAGGGTAACACGTGTCTGGACCGCCTGTTTTCCACTGACACGTTTAACCATTTTTTTCTAATGATTTTTCAGAAAACCTCTCTGACTGCAAGCGTCCAGGCCGCAGCCCCAGATCTGCAGCTAAGAGGCGTTTACCTTCGGTCTTTTGCTGAAACACCTACTGGATTAATGGACAGGTCGGTCGTGGATCGGACTTGTGGGGGTAGGGGGGGGGTGGGGGACGAGAGCTGCAGCTGGCCCTGCGGTGGAGGCGGGGTGGCCCTGGAGCAGCCGTAACGGGTTCCGTGTTTAAAAGTTGTTAATAAAAAGTTCTAAAAAATAAATAAAATAAAACTGGGAGCGCCGGCCCTCCAGCCCACAAATCAGACCGGCCCGATTGGCCACGCCGGGCCTGTAGTTAACACACAATCCCTCAGGACGGAGGTTGAGGAGCATCAAATGTAGAACCACTAGACTGAGGAACAGCTTCTACCCTGAGGCTGTTAGACTCATGAATAAATAAATAATAAGAATAATCACTGCAAAATATCACATCATGCTGATGCTGATCTGTTTTCTTGTTGCTGTGTTCATCTGTGACCATCTGCTCATACAGACTCATGTTCGTGCTGCTGTTTATAATGATGTTTTTCCACTACATTAGGGCTTAGTGTATTACTAGTTGATGTTTCTCTTAGTTAATTCTAGATGTTATTACTGTTTTTCTCTTGCATTTGTTGTTGGATGTAACTGGGACCCCGTGTACATAATCTCGTTTTCATCACATGTACCACATGCGGTGCAAATGACAATAAAGACTCTCTGACTCTCTGACTCTGACTCTGACTAAATAATTTTTATAGCATCATAATAAACAAAATTAAGAAATAAGAGTAAAAGCTCTCCTTTGGTATTTCAATACTGCACCCCCTCCCCCATTAATTTTTAAAACTTAAAAATGTTTTATAAAGTACATGTAGAGGGTGGAATACAGTTTGTTCCTTTTCAAAAACTAAACGGAGTTTGGAAAAAAATGTAAAAAGCCGACGACCACCCCCATGATCAGCTGATCACAAGTTATAAACAGGAAATAGCTACGACATCTTCATCTCTATGCAACTGCAGGTAAATCCTCAATTTTCTGTCATAAATACATTGTATGCTTAATGGTTAAATTAAAGGTTAATGCTTAGTTCAAGTTGAAGTTATGCATAAGCAGGTTAACACAAGATTAACAGTACAATAAAATATTCAGGATGAGAAGAACTAATTTGACTCGCTAAATCAAACAACAAACAAACAAGAAATATTAAGGCATGCAATAAGGGTACACAATAAAGTACCGAAAAGTCAAAAAGTAAATACAATATTTATAAGGTCCTAAAGAAAAAATAGTAAACTACAACATGGTAGAATATAACAGTGCAAGTAGGATGAATTTGTATGAATAAGTATTTCTAGGTAGTAATATAAGCTTAAATTCACATTTAATTCAAAACAGTTCAAAAGTACTTTATTAATCCCAAAGGGAAATTGTGTTGTCGTAGCTCATCATTCTGGTTTCATTCAAGAGTTGTTATAGATGCTGATGGCTGTGGGCAGGAAGGATCTCCTGCAGCAAATCTGAAGAATCTGCCCACAGATGCCAACCCATCCACCTGGATCCAGCTTGTTGTCAGATCCAGCGGGCCTCTCGGTCCTCCTGGGCAGCAGGACCGCCCGAATGCCGGGCAGAACTGCAAAAACTAACATAAACTGCACATGTTGTGTGACAGGTTATTGCACAGGTAGTGAGTAACATTGAGATGAATTATGATGGAAAGGTAGATACATACATGATACAGACACATAATGCATTAGCAATAAATTATTAGGTGCAACATAATTAGTCATATTAGTTGTCACAGCTTGGCGCAACGTTATTGCCAGTTGTTCACTGTTATTGATCAAAAGTTCAGTAATCTGACAGGTTGTGGATAATAACTTTCTTTGAGTCTTTTTGTATGTGATGACAGACTCCTGTATCGTCTGCCTCAGGGTAGTACATGGAAGAGTCCTTGTGCTGGGTGGGTGTGGTCCTTCATCATAATGCTTTACGCGGACATCGGCTGTGGTATGTGTCCTGGATGGTGTGGAGACTGGTACCAGTGATGTCATCTGCTGTTTGCACCACCCTCTGTAGAGCTTTCTGGCTGGTGCAGTTCCCATACCACCCTGTGATGCAGCCTGTCTACATGCTCTCAATGATGCACCTATAGAAGTTGGTGAGGATGCTGGTGTTCATACCAAACTTCTTTAGTCTTCTTAGGAAGTAGAGTCTTTGTTAGGTTTTCTTGACAACAGTGTCTGTTTGCAAAGTCCAGGATAGATACTCAGTAATGTGAACGCCGAGGAACTTGAAGCTGCTGACCTGCGCCACTTCAGCATTGTTTATGTAGATGGTGGAGTGCTGACCTCCACTCTATTTCCTGAAGTCCACTACCATCTCCTTTGTTTTGTTGACTTTGAGAGAGAGGTTATTGTCAATTCAATTCAGTTTATTTATATAGTACCAATTCACAACAAAGTTTTCTCAGGGCACTTGACAGAAACAATCACATACATAAAAAGTAACTTAGTAAAGTTCTCTAATGAATTTTGATGACATCAGCTGGTCAGTGATTTCACTTAATCTCTGTAGGCATTCTCATTGTTGTTGGTGATGAGGACCAAGATGGTGGTGTCATCAGCATATTTGAGGATGACGTTAGAACTAGGCTTGGGGGTCAAAAAAGGCGTTCAATACAGAACAACTGGACTTTATTTGTAACAGAAGACGTTTCGCTTCCCATCCGGGGAGCTTTATCAATTCAATGAGGAAACTGTGAGAGCGAGAGAAGTTATACAGGCTGATCCACTGACACGCAACAACATATGTAAATTGGAAGCTAACACACACACATACTTGGGATAACACGTGCCTGTGACCCATTCAAAGTTCAGTGTGTGAAAACAGAGCTTACAGGAAACACACCCACATATCCTACTGTATGTAAATTGACAAATCACACCTCACACATTGATAGCAGGGACCTGTCAAAGTCTTGTTAGTCTAATTCACAAACGAGGCTCTTCTGTTCTTATCAGGTGAGAAACGTCTGGGAATCAGCTGCAGGGCCGCACCATAAGTTTTAGAAAGTTGAAATCTTAGACCTCCTCCTCTGTTTAACGATGGTTTCTCTCGTTTTACATAAATCGCCTCCTTCACCCCCCTCTCAAACCACCTGTGCTCTCGGTCCAAAATATGCACATTCTGGTCCTCAAAAGAGTGTCCCTTGTCCATGAGGTGGAGGTGAACAGCTGAGTTTTGTCCAGAGGAGGAGGCTCTCCTGTGTTGGGACATTCTTCTGTGAAGAGGCTGTTTAGTTTCTCCAATGTAGAGGTCTGGACAGTCCTCACTGCACTGGACCGCATACACTTCACCACTCTGTTTGTGTGTGGGTGTTTTGTCCTAAGGGTGGACCAGCCTCTGTCTGAGAGTCCTGCTGGGTTTGAAATGTACTGGGATGTTGTGTTGTGTGTAGGCTTGGGGGTACACTCGTGTAAATAAAGAGTACAAGAGTGGACTGAGGACACAGCCTTGAGGTCTACCAGTGTTGAGGACAGTGATGGCATAGTTACATTGAAAAAGTATCTTAGTTAAGTTACTGATTAGTCCTTGGGAAAAGTAACTTAGTTAAGTTACTGATTACTTGATTTGGAAAGTAACTAAGTTAGATTACTAAGTTACTTTATTAGTTACTTTCAGCAGTTGCTGACAAGAACTCTGTCACAATACATAAATTTTTTAAATGTAAAATAATTACTAATAAAAAATATTCAAAAAACACAATGGTCTTTCTTGACTTCATTAAACATAAATACTTGTTTTTATAAAACATAAAATTGTCTGAGTTCATTAAACATAAATACTTTTGATAAAAAAATATAAGGTAGTATTTCTTGATTTCAATATCATAAATGAAGGTTGAATGAATAAAGAAATACTTGCTTTATATAAAAAATGTCTTTCTTCACTAAACAAATAATATTTTTACAACAAAGACTTATAAAATGTTTATTTTGAAAATGTGTCAAGTGAACAATACGTTTGTATAGGCCAGCTGTCACTCTTTCAGGGATGAAGATGTTCACATCCTTGATAGAGAGGAACAATGGTTTGAGAGAGGAGTAAAGGAGGCCATCTTTGTGAAAAGAAACCATCCATCATTAAACAGAGGTGGAGGCCTCCGGGTTCAACTGTCTACCTCTTACAATGCTGTTATTGCTAGTGTCACTCAGCCCTCTGTGAATAGCAAACAATCAGGGTGCTAATGATCCATTGTTAGGCTGATGGTCCTCCTTGATCATGTGAGCAGCTGGTTTTGGCTGTCATCAACAAACTGGTTGATCCACTGTGAGAGGGTGCTATTTATAAGACTGAGTTGAATACAGCTCCTCAGACTGAGAAGTCTTTCTGATGAAATATGAAACGTTTCTACAATTTTTTTGTTGTTGTTTGTTTTGTTTATTGAATGTCCAGAGGACCAGACTTAGCTTTTTTAGATTTTTCTACCTGGATTATTGAGCAGCATCAGGGTCTTAATCACATACTTCTTAGCTGCAGGTGGATCATGTCCTTAGTTTTTTCATAAAGTGCTGAAGTGTTGACGCTCAGTAAAGCCTGCACATCAGACGATGCAGAGAAACTCCTACAGTTTGTGTTATTGATCTGGACTGATAACCTGATAAAAGTTGCAGCTGCTGTTAGCGCCTTAGCTGTGTTCACGTTCGGATGATGTCGTTAAATCCGTTCAAGTAGACGTGTTGCTGCTGCAGATGCAGTCTTGTGAAACAAAATCCATGCACAGCTTTGAATTTGCGCTCCTCTTTTAACAAGAAAGCTGAAACTCAGGTCGCATAGAGCAGACGTCACGTCACGGTCTTTTTTTTAATCACTCCTCCTCAGCTCAGCTCCAGGACGCGCTGCTGGTGTCAGGTTTCACACTCACAGCAGGTGACGGAATGTCCGCATAGACTCGTCTTTTTTTTAAAATCACTCCCCGAGACGCATTGAGGAAATAAAATAAATACAGTACTACAGAAAATGACAAAAAGTAACGCACAATAATTTGATGAAAGTAACTTTAATCTGATTACTGGATTTTTAAATAGTAACGCGTTAGATTACTCGTTAATGAAAAAAGTGGTCCGACAAGAGTAACGCGTTACTTTGTAACGTGTTACTGACATCACTGGTTGAGGACTAGTGTGGAGGAGAGGTGGCTGCCAATTTTCACTGCCTGTGGTCTGTTGGTGAGGAAGTCCAGTATCCAGCAGCAGATGGACTTCTCCTGGCCCAGTGTAGTGAGCTTGGAAACCAGTTTGGAGGGGATTATGGTATTGAATGGTGAGCTATAGTAAGGAAAGAACATTCTCACATAGGTGTTTACCTTTTGCAGATGTCTGAGGAAGGTGCTTAAAGCAAGTTGTGTTTTGTTTTGTGTGTTTTATATGTAGATAAATGTTGTACCTTCTAGCTGCACAAGTTTACTATTTGTTAAAACTAAATAGATTTTGTACAAAGAGTTTAATAGGTTGTGTAATGTCAAATTTACTCTTACATACTGAACTTCATTGTGAGTTCTTGTCTTGTGTCACTCTTGCTCTTTTCCACTGTCACGGCGCGTGTCACTTATTTCCGTCTCGACCCGTGTTCTGTGGCATGAAAACATCCACTGCAGTGACTATTTTAAGTTATTAGTAGCTGAAGAGTTATCCATACCATTCTGTATGCTAACCCTATCTATTCTATAATCAAATCAAGGTATTTACAACTGTTTATCACAAATATTTATGCAATCATGTCTTATGTGCCTTAAAATAGCTCAAACAACATTAAGACACACATTTAGAACAGGCTCAGAGGATGATGCACTTTGCTCCTGATCTGATCTTCACAGGCCTTAGGGGGATGGGCAGGACACAGATGACTCAAACTAAATATACAGTAATGCTGAAACACACACTAACTAAGTGACCAATTAGTGTAACTGGACATTAAATTGATAATACACCAACATATCATCATTGATATGATGGTGGTGAAAGAAATAATAACTCATGTTATAGAACTATTACATACATATGTAATTTATCATTTTCTACAGGTATATTCCCAGATAGAATGAAGGTGGCTAAGGTAGTTCCCCTTTTTTTAAAAGGTGACAAGTGTGTATTTAATAATTATAGACCCATCTCTCTGTTGCCACAGCCCGTGCCACCACTGCAGATGTCGTGGATGTCAGAGGAACCACCTCAGGCCACCTGGTGGTCCGGTCTATTATAGTCAGCAGATGAGTAAATCCTTGTGATGGAGGCAGAGGGCCCACCAGGTCCACGTGCACATGGTCAAACTGCCGACCTGGGATGGAGAAGGGTTCCAAAGGTGCTTTGGTGTGTATGTTAACCTTAGCACGCTGGCATGGGACACACGCTGCTGTCCACTGCTTAACCGCTTTACGCAGGCCGGGCCAAACAAACTTTGCACTGACCAGTTTCACCGAGGCTCTAACACCTGGGTGAGAAAGGGAGTGTAAGGAGTCAAAAACGCGGCGCCGCCATGAAACTGGAACCAGGGGGCGGGGCCTGCCAGTAGAAACATCACAGAGCAGGAGAGGACCGCCGTCATTCACCTGCCGTTCCTCCAACTCGAGGCCTGTTGGCCCGAACTGGAGCTCGATAGGCATGTAACGATTGTAATGGGTTTACCGAACCGTTTCGGTACGTCACGTTCGGTTCGGTCCACCTGCGTACCGTTTCGGTTATTTTTTCCACTCATTGAACGTTAATATATGCACCGCGGAACAAAATTTCCTGGCCGCATTTCCGCACGGAGCTATTATCGCGAAGCACGTGCAGCTCGCGCTGCCTTTAGCCATTAGCTTCTCACTGCGGTCTCCTGTTTGGGACTGTTTCTTGTTAAAAGACGAGCGGCGCACACATTCAGCGCTGTGTGTGTGGACTGTTGTTTCATGAAGAGACTGGCTCTCTCTCTCTTGGCACGTCTCACGTGAACGTGCTTGAAACAACATCATCGGAATGTGAACACCGCAGTGAAGAGCAGCTTGCCGCTCATCACAACAACAGCTGCACGCCTGCATTTAAACTACTTTTGTCAGGTAAATCATATCAGTCCAGAGCAATAACACAAACTGTGAGTTTTTAAATATCTGAGTCGCAGGCTGAGTGACAAAAAGTTTAGGTCCACTGTAAGCGGATTAGCGCTTTAGCGCTACCTAGCGTTCATTTGCCCACCACTGGTCACAGCAATGATCAAACTTTCACACTGACTCGGAAGCTTAGCCATGGCCATTCATTGAACCTTTATTTAAACAGATAAATCACATTGAGCCTCGAAGACTCATTTACAAGTGAGATCTGCTGGACAGACAAAAGTGATGAAAAATAACACATAGGGTTTGGAGACAAAAAAATTCCTAACACATTTCTGACCTGTGAAGGTCAAACATGTGGTAATGAAAAAAATCTCGCACACAAGCACATAATGACACCGACATTACGCAGAAGGGGGAGGAGAGAGGAGTCTCAAAGGCAGGTACTTGGGGGGGGGGGGCTGCCGGCCACTGCCAGAAAACGAAGCCAAAGTTCTGAACCGATGACAAATGTTTTTTCAGCTGGGCTCCACTGACGTCCATGGAGTAGCAGATTTGGGAGGATGAGAGCGTCAAGTTTACAAAACATCCCAGGCGTTTTGAGATAAGACGGCCTATCAAGGCCAGTCGGGGAGCCGAATGTCATATAAACATGATTATTTTTGGAGACAGGCAGAACTTTAATGACATCTACCTTCAGTCTGTGTCGGTCCACTCGCTTCAGAAATGTCCAAATTAAAACTGACCGTACCAATGGAACCTGTCTCAGAAAATACCCAAGATGTAATCCATTCAGCCAAAAGTCTGGTTTCTCGAGACATGAACCAAGTCCATCATGTAAGGTAGGCAGCCTGACCAGGTCCAGATTAGCTGCCGTATTCCTTTTGTGTTGATAGACCAGGAACCAGCTGAATCCAAAAAGCAGGAACCAGTTATCATAAATCCAATTAAATATGCGTCTTTAAGATCCACAGATGACAGCAGAGATAGACACGTCATCAAGTCTTCCAAGTTGATGAGATATCCAGCTGTGTGCATGCCAACAGGGCAAATCGGCTCGTCTACAGCCTGTCTTCTTGTTGAAGAAATGTTATCAGTTGTGTTGAGGGACCAACTGATCAAATTGAAGTCCATAGTTATGATTCGGAAGATTTTGTAGAAAAGAGGCCATAACTGCAGCTGAAGTCTTCCTCAGTTTCCATGGGAATTTGCCCACCCAGTCTACATGTGTTTTGTGGACTTGGAGAAGGTTTTCGACCGTGTTCCTCAAGTTACACTGTGGGGTTTGCTCCTTGCCCCACAACAGCAAACATCTCAACAAAATTATTAACAATCACAGTAATAGTCTAAAGCAGCATATTTTCAGCAATTATGCTAAAAACAGCTGTAGCTTTATTTTTCGGTCGAAAACAACTATTCATACAAATACATAGTTTTGTCGCTTTGGCCTTACAGATCCAACAGTCCAGCAGGAGAGTTAATGCCAAGAAGCATTAGCAGCACTAAAGCTAAATGGCATTAGCAGTGCTAAAGCTAAGTAGCACTGGTAGCACTAAAGCTAAATATTGTTAGCAGCACTTAGGCTAAGTAACACTGGAGTACAGCGGCTCTTCCACTGCATGGCGGCCATCATTCAGCCGAGCCACAGAGTAGATAACATTAGTTTTGTTTCCTTCAGAACCTCTGAGAGGAGAACATGAGCTTCTGTTAGAGAATGCCACCTCTGCATAGTCCAAATTACTGTGACCCAGAGCCTGGAGAAAGAAAAACAAAAACAGATTTAAAATTAGGCTAATTTTCATTTTTCACATTTAAACTGTACTAATCGTTTTTGATAAAGCGGTTCGGAAATAGTAAAATTCACGAACATGTAAAAAAACATTTTAGGCAACAACAAAACGTCTATTTTAATTTATCCTGATGCATGCTCAATTTTCATTTTAAAATATTCTATTTTAATTATTTTTTTGTAACCTAAGAAGCAAGTTGGGATTCCTAAAACCACCCTTTAAAAAACAATAATAATAATAAACAAGTGAGGATGTGCCAATCATGGTCTTACTCTCGAGTTTTCTGTTCTTTCTGAGTGAACATGTTTGATATCGCCACAAAAAGACTAGCCTGGTTAAAACCAGACCCTTGTCCTTCACTTCGCTTCGTACTAGGGTCTGGGACTTCTCCCATTGACAACGATTTCTCCGGTAGATTTTTGACCGCACCAATCAGAGAACAGAAGGGGTGGAGTTTTTGGCCCCTAACCCACGCCCCCACCTGTCCCAGCGCGCAGCCAGCAAGCAGCCGCATGTTCTCATTCAAAGCGATGCAAAGCGATGCAGGACTGTTTTATATTTGACACAAATGTATTAAATTCCCCTTCTTAATCCCTTATCTGGAGTTTTCTTTTGGTTTTTTTTGCCAAAAGTCAAGTGATCGCTCCCTCCTCCTCCTCCTCCTCTCCCTCTGCTATGAGGAAACGCCTCAGGTTGTCACGAGAGAATTACTGGGGTTTTACGTTGCTGCCCAAGTCCCATCAGATTTTCTGGTCTTCTGGTGTGCTGGACCAGCGATCCATGGTTTTATTTTATTTTATTAGAACGTTTTATTAACATATAAACACAGAAAATGCAGCAGGAGGTGGAGCAGATGTCAAGTTCACCAGAGCAGTTAAAACCAGACCCTTGTCCTTCACTTTACTCCGCCCCTTCTGTTCTCTGATTGGTCTGGTCAAAAATCTACCGGAGAAATCCTTGTCTATGGGAGAAGTCCCAGACCCTAGTACGAAGCGAAGTGAAGGACAAGGGTCTGGTTTTAACCAGGCTACAAAAAAACAGGAGATCATGTAAATACCTATGTTCCTTTGTCTGTTAGCAAAAGAGCTCATGAACCTCTGAAGAGATTTTAATGAAACTCTTAGAAGGTCATTGGTGTAAGTACGTCCCCAACGGATTAACTTTTAAAGTAAGATGGCTGCCACAACTAATAAATATTTACAGTCAACAAAAGTGACTCAACTCTGAGTATTGAGGTACACTTGGGTATGGTAGTAGGTGAGAGTCATCCCTGACTGACTGTGCACAAGTTTTTTCAGAGTTTTACCCAAACAGCTTCAGTGCCATCATTTCTCATCAGACTCTTCCACTGGTACATTTTCATCTTCAAATCACTTCTTGGTCTGCTGCCCTCATACATCTCCTCCTACATGTCTTTGCGTGAGTGCAGCTACAGCGTGCGCTCTCAGGACATGATTACCTGCAGTGTTCCGTCAGTGAGGACTGAACTTGGAAAAAGGGCCTTCTCCTACTCCGCTCCTGCTTCATGGAATATCTTACAAAAAGATCTGAAGCTCTCGACCTTGACTTCTCTAAATGGTTTTCAGAATCTGTTGGAATCCTGGCAAAAACCAATGCAGATTTGTTCCTGTCTTTGATTTTATACGTCTACCTTATAATGTTTTGCTAGTTTTTTGATACTTTGTTAAAAGGAGGAATGTGTATATATGTATATATATATATGTATATATATATATATATATATATATATATATATATATGTATATATATATATATGTATATATATGTGTATATGTATATATGTATATATATGTATATGTATATATATATATGTATATGTGTATGTATATATATATATGTATATATATATTTTCTCTCTCTTTTGTTTTTCTATTGTTTATTGTTTGATTGTTTATTGTTTAAGGAAATTCTACCATTGCTGTTCATTGTTCTTTAGTTTTAGCAGGTCGCTTTCGTAAATGAGCCCATGAGGTTCAAAAGATTTACCTGACTAAATAAAGGTTGAATGAATGAATGAAAAATGACACTCATCTGAAACAGGTGACATGCATTTGTGACATTATGATAGAGGAATATGTGAAACTAGTTGCCCCCTCCCCCCTTCCAATTTTATTTGTATACATAAGGTCAGTACAGTAGAAGTATTGGTTACGTCTACTGTATTTTGTTATAAAATAGTGTAATATAGTATTTGCCAGCAGAAGGCACTGAGTACGTCACGCATCACGCACTGGCAGAAGTGGTCAGTACGTGATGAGGCACTGTACAGACACCACCGAGCACATTCTTGATGATCAGTATTTCTCTGTTTTGCAGGTAAGCTGGGCTATAACTAATATATAAGTAATAACAGTAGTGACAAGAAAGTTCATGCTCAATAATCCAGGTATCAAATCCAGGGGCGGCCCGCCAGTAGAGGGCACCAGAGCGCCGCCCACCCACTGGACGTTCTGGGACGTTCTGGACCATTTGACATTTAATACTTTTTAAAAAAATTAATAAAAATGAAATAATAACATAAACATATTTGAAATATATGCATATATGTTTTTAGTTGTGTAGGATAAATAGTTTATGAGTAATTATGAGTTATATTGTTTGTTTAAAAAATAGTTTTCTGATTGGTGACGTATTTCCTGTTTTGGGGCGCTGTTATCAGAGCCATATATATAGAGAGTTCCGACACTCTTTGATCTCGCCGACAGGCGGTCAATCGTTCCAAACAACGGCTATGGAAACCTTGT
>JBBPBX010033966.1:0-24316 GCA_038048925.1 Garcialebias charrua
TGTGTTTGGTCCCCTCATGAGCCGGGCCTCCTGCTAATTACCTAGCTCTTTGGTCCTCGTTAAATGTGTTTGAAACCCACCGGTTGCTGATAATTGAGCTGGAAATGTGTTACATGACAAAGTTATTCTGAAGGACAACTACTGAAAGAGGCTCTCCTTTGCTGCCACTGCCTTCTTTTCAAAGAAAGCGTTTGAAATGTTGCTTTACACAAATGATTCATCCCGCCGTGTTCATCTCTGCTGTTTGCGGAGATTAAAGCTTTAATGTAAAACATGTTAGAGAGGTGTCTGTTTTCATGGCGCTGAGTAATTGCTTTTAGTTTTTACTTCAGCTTTTAAAAATACCTCCCGCCATCACGGCAAAGAAGAAATGTTTTCCACCGTCACAGGCTGGACGTGTCTGCCCATGCGTCTTCATTTTAATTTCAGTGAAACAATGTCTTTTATTTAAGTTTCTGCGTGGCCTTAGTTTGAAATTGATTTCAGTTGTTTGCAGGAAAATGGATTTACTGGTGTGGAGACGTAGATCCAGGGCATGAATGAGCCTCCTGAGAATGTTGGAGTAAAGTGGAAAGGAGGTGAGAGAGACACCCTGTTGTTCTGTTTGCATTTTAATTAGAAGTTGCATCATTGAGCTGAATTTGGTCACGTCTCCCCTCTTCTCCTCGCACCGTTTCCTTTTCGCTTCCATGTGAGAAATAAATTCCACGCTGAGAACTTATGCTGGGTGGGAGATATGTGGTGGAGAGAAAACACAAGAGCAAAACCAGAATAGTTATGGTTAATGGAACGATAGAAGCTTGACAACTGTGGTTTTATGTAAACATTAATCCATCCTATAGGGATGCACGATATTGGATTTTTGGATGATATCTGATATGCCAATATGTTAAAACTTATTTGGCCTATAATCAGATACTGATACCGATATTTTATATAATAATAATGTCTTTTTCCTGTCATCTGTGTATGTTTCCCATACACAGAGGAAATTCGTCTCTGCATTTAACCCAACCACCACCAGGTGGTGCAGTGAGCAGCCAGAAAGCGCCCGGGGAGCTGGAGAATTAGGTGTGCACTCATAGACACCCCAAGGTGTGTAGTGGCCGGGGCGCGAACCCGCGTCCTTCGGATCCCAAGTCGGAAGCCCTGCCACTACACCATCTTGGCTCCTATACGTTCCTTTGTCAAAACATTTGCTGCAAAAATTGTACAACAGCTGTAAGAGCTGGTGACATATACTCAGTAACAGCAATGTGATATGTATAGCACTTTAACTTATATTAAATGAAAAGTGTTAAATGTTATATATTAGCATAAGTCACCTGTGATGCTGTCTCACTTGTGGAGGCTTGTTCCAGGTTCCTAGCTGCAGTGTGGGATCCTCTGCACTCATGTGTATGAAGGACAGACTTTTTAAGTTCAAAGTTTTTGTCTATCCATTGTGCCGTAAGATTAATCATGCTAACAGGCTAACACAACGTCCACATGTCTGTGGTAAAACTCACCCAACAAGTCGTGATATCGGCCATTCGCTTCTCAATGATGTCAGAAATGACGGCTTGTAACTCGAGTAAGGTTACTTTGGAAAAATATCTCCGACTGGGGACGATGTAGCGAGGCTCAACACAGTCCAACAATTTTAGGAATCTGACATTATCACCAACGGAAAAAAAACCTTCCACACCACCAACATTTTGAATTTTCCTCTTTGCCGTGAGATCAGGTAGGCGCACGTGACATCATCACGTTGTGCTGGCGCTGCAGGCCTCCTTGTCACTGGGTTTTCACACAAAAACAGCCTCTTTTATATCAGTGAGTTATTTTGATGGAATGTCCGATGTCCGAATTGAACTTTAACACTAATATCAACCGATACCAATACCATGGCGATAATATTGTGCGGCCCTAATCTATCCATTATCTTTACCCACTTGTTCTTTTCCGAATCACAGAGGTCCCTGGGGCCCATGTTCAGCAGACACTGCGTGAGAGGTGGGGACACCGTGGACTGATCTCCAGTCCATCACAGGGACACAAAGAGACAAACGAGACAAACAACCATTCACTCTCTCACTTACACCTGACAATTTATCAATCAGCCTGACATGCATGTTTTTGGTCTGTGGGAGGAACATGTTGTCTTTGTCTTCTTCTTCTTCTTCTGGCTTTTCCCTCTTCAGGGGTCTCCACAGCGAGTCCTCCTCCTTCTCACTCTGTCCTCTGCATCATCTGTCCTCACTCAAACTACCTCCATGTCCTCTCTAACGGCATCCATGTAACTCCTCCTCTTTGGCTTTTCTCTTTGTCTTTTTCCTGGTATCTGCATTTCTAACATCCTTCTACAAAAATGACCCACTGTCCCTCCTCCGAACAAGGCCAGGCTGATCCTGATTACCCACTCCATGGTGAGTTCAGGTTGCTTCCATCTGGACGCAGGTATCTGCTGCCCAGGTGTAGAACAAACAGACTGAAAAGTCATTTATCTCTGTAGCGATCAGGCTTTTCAACAAATATTGATGATTTATGTTGTTTTAATGTCTTGATGTCTTGTCTAGTGTGAACACTTTCTGTGCCTACTGACTGTGAAACAAATTGCCCCATGGGGGTAATAAAGATTCTTGAACTTGAACATGTCCAAACCATCTCAGTGTGTCCTCCCTAACTTTATCTCCCAGTTGTTCAACATGTGCTGTACCTCTGATGATCTCATTCATGATCTTATTTATCCTTGTCACTCCTAAGGAGAACCTCAGCATCTTCCTTTCTGCCACTTCCAGTTCTGTCTCCTGTCTTTTTGTCCATTTTGTCCATGTCTCTGTCTCCAGGCCATACTACATAGCTGGTCTCACCACTTTTTTGGAAACCTTGGAAGGAAACCAGAGTGCCTGGAGAACACCCATCTTTGGATATTAAAAAGGATTTTCAGTTTATTGCTCGGACGGTCTTTACTGAGGATTCCTGCAGACGATATTTGTGAATGTTTGTCACATTTGTTGTTAACTTTACTCCTATTGTTGCTGATTAAACATCAGTCTTTGGAAGTATTTTACCAGGTTATCACCGTTGGACTCATTGGTGACTCAAAATTGCAAATATCTTTTGAGAAAATAGGCTGAATAGTGCCACTGATTTGTGCAACCCAGCAACCAGGGAGCTAATTGGCTGCGTTTTGTGTGGCCAGTTTAAAAAATATGTTCAGCCTATTTATGTGTGCATAACTTGCTAAATTGTATTCTAGTCATTATTTTGTTGCCTGCCTCCGCCCACATCATTCACACCTCGGTCCACTTTGTATTCAGTTTGGCAGCTGTCCCAACATCACTCCATGCTGTGTTTCTGTTTGAGTATATGTAAGTATACTTTGTTGTGCTGTAATAGATGATCACAGCCTAAAATTCTGCAGGTGTTGGATTTAAAAATATGCCCACAGATGTTTAGTTATAAGGTTTGTGTGTCCACAACATCCTCATTTCTAGGCTGGAGCAGTGGGTGGGCATCACAGGGTCTGCCCTTAAATGGTTTGAGTCCTACCTCTCAGACAGAACCTTTTTTGTCAATATCAGCGATTTCAGTTCAGCATCTACAGCGCTTCAGTGGGGGGTACCGCAGGGGTCCATCCTCGGCCCCCTTCTCTTTTCATTATACCTGCTTCCACTAGGTGCTATTTTTCGCAAACACAAAATGGCCTTTCATTTCTATGCCTATTATTGTCAAATTTACTTCCCCTGGCTGAAGCACAGAGGCTCACGCTCCATTCAACCTCTTCTTGACTGCCTGGCCAACATCCATGATTGGATGGCCTCAAACTTCTTAAGTTTCAACGAGAAGAAGTCTGAAGTCATGTTGTTCCATCCCAACGGCTCATTCTCAAACCACGTCATCGACCTTCTCTTTCTAGCCCCGCAAGAGAAACAAAGGGTCACTAATCTGGGGGTGATAATGGACCCTTCCCTGAAACTTAACAGTCAAGTAAACATGATTGTTAAATCCTGCTTTTTTCAGCTGAGGCGGCTGTCCAAGCTGAAGCCCATACTATCCAAAAAGAACCTGGAGACAGTAATCCATGCTTTCATAACATCGAGGCTCGATTACTGCAATTCACTTCTGGTTGGAATCAGTCAGTCCGCCATTGCACGGCTACAGCTGGTCCAAAATGCTGCAGCCCGATTCTTAACTGGTACAGGCCATAGAGAGCACATCACCTCAGTTTTGGCCTCCCTGCACTGGCTACCCATTCACAGACTACAAGGGCAAAAGCAAACAATGCCCCAGGGACCCATCCCTGCCTGATGCCCTCAATAAGTTTTATGCACGTTTTGATGATCCAAACAGACCAACTAGCACCAGACTCACCTCATCACCAGACGAGGAGCACCTCAAAGTGACCGCAGCAGAAGTGAGAGGCAGTCTCAGAAGGATCAACCCTCATAAAGCTACGGGTCCAGACAACATCCCAGGGAAAGTTCTGAAGGAATGTGCGGACCAGCTCTGTGAGGTGCTGGCTGACATCTTCACCACCTCACTTGCACTGGAGTCAGTTCCCACCTGCCTGAAGACCGCCACCATCATCCCAGTCCCAAAAAGCTCCACAGTGACTGGTCTGAATGACTATAGACCGGTGGCCCTCACCCCGATAGTCGCTAAATGTTTTGAGAAACTGGTCATGTCCCACATCAAGACAGCCGTCAACATCAACGAGGACCCTCATCAATATGCATATCGTGAGAACCGATCAACAGAGGACGCCATCTCCTCCGTGGTCCACACTGCTCTCACCCACCTGGATCAGAAGGACTCATACGTGCGTCTGCTCTTTGTGGACTTCACATCTGCCTTCAACACCATGATCCCCCAAACTCTGATAGACAAACTATCCACACTTGGACTAAGCCCCTCTATTTGTAACTGGGTCTTAGACTTCTTAACAGACAGACCACAGTCCGTGAAGATCCACAACTTCTCCTCCTCCACCATCACCCTCAGCACTGGCTCTCCTCAGGGATGTGTGCTGAGCCCTCTTCTGTTCACTCTGCTCACATATGATTGTATAGCCACACATCCAGGCTGTCATATTGTTAAGTTTGCAGATGATACAGCTGTGGTGGGATGCATCACAGATAATGATGAATCCAGCTACAGACAGGAGGTGGAACATCTGGAGAGCTGGTGCAAAGAGAACAACCTTCACATGAATGTGAAGAAGACGAAGGAGATGATTGTGGACTTCAGAAGGAACAAACACACCCACACCCCACTGTATATAGGTGGATCTGCGGTGGAGGTGGTCTCCAGCTACAAATACCTGGGTGTACACTTGAATGATAACCTCAGCTGGAGCAACAACACCACCAGCCTGATCAAGAAAGGTCATCAGAGACTCTACTTCCTCAGACGGCTGAGACGAGCCGGTCTGAGAAGCCCAGTCCTCACCTCGTTCTACAGGTGTGCAGTGGAGAGCGTCCTGTGCTCCAGCATCAACGTGTGGCATGGAGGCTGCACAGTTGCAGAGAGAAAAGCTCTGCAGAGAGTGGTGAAGGCTGCACAGAAGTCTGTGGGAGTCAGTCTCCCCACCATCACAGACATTTACACCTCCAGATGCAGAAAAAGAGCCACCTGCATCATGAAAGACCTCACTCACCCAGCACACTCACTCTTTGCACCACTCCCCTCGGGACGGAGGTTGAGGAGCATCAAATGTAGAACCACTAGACTGAGAAACAGCTTCTACCCTGAGGCTGTCAGACTCATGAATAAATAAATAATAAGAATAAACACTGCAAAATGTCACATCATACTGATACTGTACTGATCTGTTTCTTGTTGCTGCGTTCATCTGTGACCATCTGCTCATGTTCGTGCTGCTGTTTATAATGATGTTTTTCTACTACATTAGGGCTTAGTGTATTACTAGCTGATGTGATGTCTCTCTTAGTTAATCCTAGATGTTATTATTGTATTTCTCTTGCATTTGTTGTTGGATGTAACTGGGACCCTGTGTACATAATCTCGTTTTCAACACATGTACTACATGCGGTGCAAATGACAATAAATTCTCTCTGACTCTCTGACTCTGACTCTGACTCTGACCTTCGGATCCAGTTTAAAATAATCATGTACGTTTTTAAATCTCTGAACAGTTCCGCTCCACCTTATCTCACTGACCTTCTGCAGCCGTATGTCCCACGGCGCTCTCTGAGGTCAGCAGACCAGATGCTTCTCTCAATCCCAGATACTCACCGTAAGCTCAGAGGTGACAGGGCTTTCTCTATTGCAGGTCCAAGACTATGGAATGAGTTGCCACTGAGTGTCAGGCAGGCTCCCACTCTCATAGTCTTTAAAGGGATTGTGACATGATTTTTTTACTATTCATAAAATTGCTCAAAATATATATATTTTATCATTTAAATATGTTTGTTTTTGCAAACAAAATGATAAATCACTTTAATTTTGCTTTAAAAGTGATTTTGAACTTCAAGCCGTGTTTAATCATGGGAAATCCCATTACACACGAACGCACCATCTGTGATGTCACACCGGGCAGAGCTCTGGGCTTGTCACAGTGCGCAGGTATGAGCAGCTCGACATGAAGGAAGTCTGATACAGCATCAGACCTAAATTAGATCCTGTTGTTTCTTGTTCCATCACCCAAACTATTTTCTGCTTCCCAAAATGAAGACAAATAGCTCAAATCTTCACATAGATTGCTAAATTCGTCCAGTTTTAAATTGTCCGCTATTAAAGACACCACAGCCCTCTGCCCAGTGTGACATCACATATGGTGCGTTCGAGTGTAATCGGATTTCCCATGATTAAACACGGCTTGAAGTTCAAAATCACTTTTAAAGCAAAATTAAAGTGATTTATCATTTTGTTTGCAAAAACAAACATATTTAAATGATAAAATATATATATTTTGAGCAATTTTATGAATAGTAAAAAAATCATGTCACAATCCCTTTAAGTTTCACTTGAAAACCCACTTCTATTCTCTTGCCTTTAACACGGTGTGAATTGTTTTGATCCTCTCTGTACTATACATTGTTCGCCATTTTAGTTAGTTTCTGTTGCTATTTGTATCTATATTTTTTATTTTATGTGTTCCTGTCTGCTATGCTTGTTTGTTTCTATTGTACAGCACTTTGGTTGGCCTTGTGTCTGTTTAAGTGCTCTATAAATAAATTGGTATTGTATGGTATGGTCTTAATCACATGCAGAACTCAGACTTCCTCTGCTGGCACGTTTGTCCTATCAGGGCTTTGTCTTTGTTTCTTACTGGTGGATTGAAATGTTAAATAAATGTTTGCATCTCACGGTTTAAAACACCGTTTGCAAATAAATTGATTTGCTCGGCTGCAAGTCGCTGCAGTCAAGACATTAGTGTGCGTAATGAACACATTCAGGTAATGCACTTCTCAATTAACTATTCCAAATCAATTTAATTGAAAACCCACACACAAATAAGAACCCAACACACACCGACACTTCAGCGGTTAGTTTAAATGTGTCAGAGGATGGTGCTGAGTTTGTTTCTTTTTGGCTTGTTCAAATTAAGCTTTGAAACTTCGTCTTCAAATATCAGCTGATTTACTTTTCGGTGGAAAACAAAAGCTCATGGTTTTAAAACACAAGTAACAGAAAATTCAATTAGATGTTTATGTAATTTATGCTATCTTGATTTAAAAAAATCCCCTGTTGTGTAAGCTTTGTGGAAATGTCATTGTTTTGGATTTGATTATTGATTGAACTCCTTTTAGCAATTAATTGAACTTATGGTTGCAATAGCACCTGCGTAAAACTTGTGTATAAATCAGGTTTATTTAGATTCTTTAGGTACTTAAACAGTTTGTGTATTTGTTTAAATCTGTCAACATAATTGATCTGATTTAAACAATATCTTTGTTTTACTTAAATGCGATAATTTATTGAACTTGACGGAGAAAACTTTGTCATAAGACAAAGACATGCGGACAACAATTAACTCATCTTACATTTACTCAAGAAATCATTAACTGCTGTTTGATTAAAGGAAATCCTAAAATTGTGTTTGTAAAAATAGTTTTAAAACCAGTAAATGGTGTTGAGGATGGTTTTCGCTTTAGATGAGAAGGACAGAGAAGAAACCAGTGAGAATGAACATTTTAATCCACCCACTCTCCTCTCTGACCTCTAAAGTCAAAGTCAAAGCATTGAGACATGGATTTTTCAATTTAACATTTCTGCTGTAGAGAGGATGATCCAATGCTCATACATCCCTGTAAAGGAGTTTTTAAAGTTTGTAAAATCCAACCCATGACAACTGTGACATGTGTTATTATTTATAACGTCCAAAACTAATCTGGACAACTTCTGTTCAGTAAAAATGTGTGTGTTTTCTTTGACACCACTTTAGGGAAGTAAAGTCCTTACAAGCTGAACCACAGCCTCAACGAACATGCTCTTTGTTTAAAACAAAAATTTGTCCTTTTGTGTTTCCGTCCATATGGAAACGCATAAAATGACCCAAATGCTGCCACAACTATATGCGAGGATTGTACATGGCGGTGAAATCACTGCCACAGAAATAATTGAAACTGGAAGGAAGACGTGGAGACGGCATGTGGGGACACGAGAAGAAAAACACAAGGATGGCAAATACAAGTGCTACAACTGAATCTGAAAACCAAATAGAGTTTCTATTTAGTGACACATTAAACTGCTGAGTCGTGTCAGTCCAAATCCAGGGCCTGTTTTACACGAAGCATCTACCAAAGGATGGTTGTGTTGGAGCATATTATTGTTGCTCAGTGTTCAAGTTTGTATTTAGACTGTCCACACGAGAACACAAAGGTGGTCAAGTCAAATCAAATTTATTTATAAAGCACATTTAAAACAGCAGCTGTTTCCAAATTGCTTAACAATAAGATCAATGCAGTAATTAAAGAAAAAATAATAACAAGATTTAATTAAAAGCATAAAAATAACAAAAACAATGAAGTAGTAAATCAAATCACATGGTGTTAGACGTCAATGAATACAGGTGTGCTTTTAGGAGAGTTTTAAAAACAGGAAGTGAAGTTTCCTGTCTAATGCTGAGGGGCAGATGGTTCCAAAGTTTAGAGCCCATGACTGAAAAAGCCTGATCTCCTCTGAGCTTCAGCCTGGTTTTTGGAACAACCAAAAGCAGCTGTTCAGACGATCTCGGCGCCCGAGAAGGTACATATGGTTGAAGTAGGTCAGAGAAATATGAGGGTGCAAGGCCATTAATGCACTTAAAGGTCAGTAAGATAATTTTAAAATATATTCTAATGTGTACAGTGAGCCAGTGATAAAACTAGCAAAATATCAAATCTACGAGTTCCTGTAAAGAGCTGAGCTGCAGCATTTTGGACGAGCTAGAGATGTGAAAGGTACACCTGACTGAGCACAACATAAAGCGCATTACAGTAGTCTAGTCGGGTCGGAATGAAGGCATGGACTAATTTTTCAAGGTCAGGTCATGGTCAACATGGACTTAAACTTAGTTATCTGCCTTAACTTGAAGAAGATTTTTGTAGAACAGTGTTAATCTGTTTATTACACTTAAAGTCAGAATCTAAAACCATTCTGAGATTTGTAACGGACTGCTTAAGATATAATAATAATAATTGTGCTATGTATTGTCCTCATTGTATGTTTCCATACAATGGCGAAATTGGATCTCTACATTTAACCCATCCACCACCAGGTGGTGCAGTGATCATCTATTGAACGTGCCCAGGGAGCATTTGGGGATGGGGGTGCGCTGCTCAGAGACACCACGAGATGTGCAATGACTGGGGATCGGACCTGGGAATTTGGGGTCCAAAGTCGGCTGCCCTGCCTCTACACCATCTCGGCCCCCATATGCATTGATATGGCTTAAGAGAGTCAAGATTTACAGAAACGAAGACAGCGGTAGATCTAGGGTTAAACACAATACCTTCAGTCTCCTGATCGTTAAAAATTTGAAGCCATCCATGCCTTAATGTCATCAAGACGTTTTAATAGAGGGTGAACGAAGCAAGATGTACAGTATTGGGTTTTAAAGACAGATAAATCGGGCAATCGTCAGCATAGCAATGAAACGAAAGACCATGTTTCCTCAGAATAGACCCCAATGGGAGCAGATACAAAGAAAACAGAAGGTATTTAAATATTTTGTCACTCTGGAACTCAGTTTTAAAAATCTACTATTTAGGGGCACCTAAAACACCTTTTCCATGTGGACACAAGCCTGAAACACTAAAAAGCCTTTAGCTAAAGAATGCCATTCCCATGTGGATGGGGCCTTAGATTTCTGCTGCACTTTTATTATATTAAATAATGTTGTAATCTGAGCATTCAGCATATTTGACATGGTGTATATTTACTTTGTCTGCTGCCTGCCATGGCTGTTAGAACAATTTAAGTGTCTGCCGTCTTTGTAATACAAGACAAGATAATGTTTTGATACTCTGTTTAAACTGTATATACTGTAGTTCAAAGCATACGCATAGTCTTTTTTTTTTACAGATGAAGCCAAAAGTACCGGTAAGCTATTATTCTCATCATAAGACTTAAATATGTATTTAAAGCAATATACTGCAGCTTGAGTATTAACAAAAACAATCCAGGCTATGCAAACTGTTTTTATGGTGGGTAAAGGTTCTTGCACATATGGATACTTCTCATTTTAAATCGTCTAAAGTACGAAATGCAATCTGAATGAGCGTCTAAATGCATTAAAGAAGGTGTGTGTGGCTGTGGCATGCTTGCCTGCCTTTATAGCCATCCAGAGTGGGTATTACACCAGAGAAAATGGGCAGTTGAGGAGATGGTTTAAAAAGTGCAGAGAGATGGAGGCCATCAGTGATACAGAGAGCGATGATGTTGTTTTGCTGGGGTTAGCGCCACGGTTCGGGGGGGGACCTCTGTTTTTGCAAGTGCCTCTTAATCCATCACAACTTTGGCGGCCCTGGATCCGACACACTCCAGCGTTCTCCCAACCCGCTTCTGGATTCCTGCACAGCTCTGTCATGCATGTTTGCACACTGTTTCTGGCATTTTCTCACTTTCTTTCTTTCTTTCTTTCTGTTTTTTTTTTCTTCCCCCCCTTCTCAGAGCTGTTCTTTGTGCCTTGGGCAAAATGGGCCGGCACTGATTTCCAGCAGACGTGTTTTCATACATGCTCCACATCTGCTGTGTGTCTTTCTCGCATGTAAGGAAGAGCGCTCCTCTTCTCTTCGACTGTCCTGCCTGCTGGGCTCACCTGCAGCAGCTGGCGTCACTTCAGTTTTCCTGCCAATAATTTCAGAGACGTCTCAAAGCGACGTCTCCTGTCAGTAATGGTGAATTTCTCATTACGAAGACTTGAAATTACTTTCTTTATGCGATGCGTGTTCTTGTTCTCATTTGACAGGATGTGTGCCTCCAGCCAACTGTGTGTGATTTTTATTTATTTTTAGAAATGAGGGTTCAGCTCCTTTACTTGCTCAATCTTCATGATACCCCCGTAGATGTATTTGCACATGCTCTGAACAAGCCTTTAATGGAATCTCACCTTCTAATGAACATGCTTCATTACCCTCCGTTACGTTTCTCACATGCGGGAGGAGGGCATAGCTGTGAGAAGATTGAATTAGTTGAAGAAAACTGAGCATTTGATTTAGGTTCAGAAATGTGTCCTGCATAAATTCAAATCTGCAATGGTCTTAACCTCACTTCTCTGGCTTAAATTCCTGAGTTTGTCATCTGTTCCTCTAAACTCTGCCGTCTGTCTCCGTGCCTCGCCGTTTAGCGCTCTGCCTGTTTTGCACAAGGTGACCCTGTAAACACTCCAGGACCCCCCGCTGTGATCGCAGCCTTTTTCTGCTGCAGCTCCACCCCCTGTCCACCTGGTGGCAGTGTCTCAGCACTGTGCCACCTGCTTTTCTTCCCCCTCCTCCTCCCAGCAAAAACCAGAACCCCCAGGGGGGAATATAGTGGGTGTCTGAACATTTGATGTTTGTCTTTCATTTTGCAAGTGAAAGGAAATCTAGATCACTGGTTGTTTATCTGTGTGGAAGGGCTCGTGTGCTTAAATTTAGCTTTTCAAAGTCAATTTATTTTCTCTTCTGGAGACTTTTGGCAGGAGCTGTGAAGAAATCCAGAAGTGTTTCGGTCTCTTTTCTGTCGCTCTTCACCTTTGAGCTCACAGCAGGGCTGGTCGCCTGAAGACCCGGCCATCTGCTCATATTCAAAGATTTCTTGGAGGAATATAAACATTTCATTAAAATAAAATAAAAAATCAACATCTGTGATGGGAGTTCATTTTTTAAGTAAATAGTTACTGTAATGACAACATGGTGGTGCAGCTGGTAGAAATGCTGCCTCTCCGTGAAGGTCGCTGGCTCAAATCCCGGCCAGGGGCCTTTCTGGGTGGAGTTTGCATGTTCTCTCCGTGCATGCATGGGGTTTCTCCGGGTACTCCGGTTTCCTCCCACAGACTAAAAACATGCATGTTAGACTGATTGATAACTCTAAATTGTCCCTAGGTGTGAGTGAGAGAGTGAATGGTTGTCTCATTTGTCTCTGTGTGTCCCTGTGATGGACAGGAGACCTGTCCAGGGTATCCCCCGCCTCTCACACAGTAACTGCTGAATATGTGCACCGGTGACCCGAAAAAGAGGAAACGGGTGAAGATAATGGGTAGATGGATGGATAGTTACTGTAAAGTTGCGTTTGAGTTAATGATCACATAAATAAAATGTAATTTAATAAAAAATGCTTGATATAATCTTAAAGAAACCCCCTTGTTACCATTTATCCAGCCATCCATCCATTATCTTTACCCGCTTCTTCGTTTTTGGGTCGCGGGGGGTCATGGTGCCCATGTCCAAACATCACTGTGTAAGTGGCGGGGGACACCCTGGATAGGTCTCCAGTCCACCACAGGGATAGATGGAGACAAACAACCATTCACTCTCTCACTCACACCCAGGGACAATTTAGAGTCACCAGTCAGTCTAACATGCATGTTTTTGGTCTGTGGGAGGAAACCCGAGTACCTGGAGAAAACCCACGCATGCACGGAGAGAACATGCAAACTTCACTCAGAAAGGTCCCCGGACCAGGATTTGAACCGGGACAACCTGCTTGCTATGAGGCGGCAGCTCTACCAACTGAACCACCATGCCGCCCCCAGTTACCCTGTATTTAAACACTAAAAATCACAAACTGTCCGAATGATTGAAAATCTACAATAAGTAGAGCTGACATTTGTCCTGGACTTTGCATACCGGGCTACGTCTGTTATGACTTTAATGAATTAAACCAGATATTTTATTATGGTTTCATTCAAACCTCTGACCGCTTCATTACATCCACCTTTCTTGTACAGAGTTGGACCCTTTTTACCTTTAGAACTGCCTAAATGCTTGGTGGCATAGATTCAACAAGGTGTTGGAAACATTCCTCAAAGATTCTGACTCGTATCGACAAGTTAGCATCACAGTTGCTGCATATTTGTCAGCTGCACAACCATGACACAACTCTCCCGCTCCATCGCCCTAAGGCGATTGATTTGATTTAGATCCGGTGACTTTAGAGGCCGTTGGAGTTCAGCATATCCAAACTCATCAGACCAGACGTTTTTCCAATCTCATATTATCCAATTTTGGTAAGCCTGTATGAATTATAACTTCTGTTTTTTGTTCTTAGCTGACAGGAGTGTTTTTTTAATATATATACAGTACTGTATATACTTTTCTTGTATTTTTTTTTAAAGATTGTCTACTGTTGTACTGATAAATATCTCTTGGAGGGTAAACTATATCTTGGCTGCAAGTGTTCAGTCAAGTTGCGACATCCTTCGTTTTCTACAACTGATAGCGGTTGGTTATTAATTACGATGAAGTTTAGCAGCTTCTTGGTAAACATTCGAGCTCTGTGGCTTCAGCGGTGTGTTCTTCTCGTTCGGTCCGGGGCAGGCAATCTGATTTCGGTCAGCCGGGCCCAGTAGGCCCCTCCTCTGAGACAGTCAGACTGAGCGGGGTAGATTGGGCACGGCTGGCTGGTGTTGGGCTGCCTGCTTCGGGTTGAGCGAGAGGAGTGCACCGCTGAAGACAGGGAGCTTGAATGTCCAACGTAAAACTAACTTTACCGCTGTTTAACGTGGTGATATGGCTCTGCAAGCATTGCATGTTGCTGTCTTGCTTTGTGGTGTTTCTGGTGTAAAATAAATACACACAGCGGGCATGTTTCGATGAAAAGTTTGTTAGCTGTTAGCCACAGTGCTGCTCTCAGTCCACATGTGTTTACTCACGTTTTAGCTGGCTGCAAACTATGAAATGGATTTCCTCATCATCATCATCATCTTTAATTATAAAGCACTTTAACACAGCCACAGCTGAAACAAAGTGCTGAACATCAGATACAAACAAGATAAAAGAAAGCATAAAAACAGAGCTACAAAACTGACACACAGTGAACTAAAAACTCAATTTAAAATACAATAAAATGACAAGTTAAACAGGTAAAATCAATAAAAAATGAAGTAAAATCAAGTCTCAGTTGGGTTGAAGGCCAATGAGTATAGATGAGTTTTCAAACGGGTTTTAAAAATGGACAGTGATGGGGCCTGTTGAATGTGTAAAGGCAGAGCATTCCATAACTTAGGGGCACTAACAGAGAAGGCCCTGTCTCCTCGAAGCTTCCTCTTACTCTTTGAAATGACCAGGAGCAGCTGGTCAGCAGACCTGAGTGACCGGGATGGAGTGTAATGGTGTAGAAGCTCTGCCAAATAAGGAGAGGCAAGGCTGTTTAAAACCTAAAAAACAAACAAAAGAATTTTAAAATGAACTCTAAAATACATGGGCAGCCAGTGGAGAGAAGCCAGGACAGATGTGATGTGCTCTCTTTTGCGTGTTCCAGTTAAAAGACGTGCAGCAGCATTTTGCACCAGCTGCAGACGTGCAAGTGAGGACTGGCTGACTCCAAGATAGAGAGAATTACAGTAATCCAGCCGTGATGAAATGAAGGCATGGATTACTGTTTCGAACTGTTGCCGTGAAAGAATAGGTTCCACCTTTGCCAATTTTCTTAAATGATAAAAAGCAGACTTTACTGTGGCCCTTATTTGACTCTCGAACTTAAAATCACTGTCCATCTTAAAACTAAGGTTTGTAACTGTAGATTTTACATACATTGTCAGGGGGTCTAAGTCAACTGGAGGGCTCGAACAAGCTCCACTTGGTCTAAAAACAAGTACCTCAGTCTTTTTTTCATTAAAATGCAGGAAGTTTAGGGCCATCCAAGCTTTAAGATCCTCGAGACATGATAAAAGAGGTTTAATGGACCAGGCATCAACTCGCCTCAAAGGCACATAGATTTGGCTATCATCAGCGTAGCAGTGAGATGCCATGTTTTCTAAAAATCGATCCTAGAGGAAGCAGATATAAAGAAAAAAGCAAAGGCCCTAAAATTGATCCCTGAGGTACGCCACATGACAAAGGAGCAGAAAATGATTCAAACCCAGCAATTTTTACAGAAAATGTTCTGTCAGCCAGATAGGACCTCAACCACTCCAGAGCAGTCCCACCGACGCCTACTTGGTAATGTAGACGTGACAATAAAATGCTGTGGTCCACTGTGTCAAACGCAGCAGTTGAATCCAATAACACAAGGATCACATGATTACTCGAGTCACATGACAGAAGGATGTCATTAAAAACTCTCAGCAGAGCTGAATGTGAGGCGGGTCTTATTACCCTGGGCTTCATAAGACACGCCTCTGTTCAAGAAATCCATTCCATAATTTGAAGCCAACTTGCAGAGCAGCTGGCAGGGAATCACATGAGGAGACGTTTCAGTAGACACAGACATGCATCATGGATCGGAAATTTCTGCAGATTGGATCGGAAAAA
Organism: Garcialebias charrua; assembly: GCA_038048925.1. Classification (NCBI taxonomy): domain Eukaryota; kingdom Metazoa; phylum Chordata; class Actinopteri; order Cyprinodontiformes; family Rivulidae; genus Garcialebias; species Garcialebias charrua. The sequence goes on from JBBPBX010033966.1 coordinate 15,882, forward strand.
TCTGATACATAAATTATGCCGATCTGGATCGGATTGGCCCCATCCCTAGTTCTAATACTTCCTGTTGTAAAGTGGTCAGTGAATCTATATTATATTGAGCTTTCAATATGGAAGATCCTGGAAAGAAATGTATTTAGTAACACAAAACATTAAAACAGAAGCACCCACCTCTTAAAGCAGAAGTGGTCACATGAACAGCCACTCAAATGTTTTCTATTAGTTGCTCTGTGTGTTTTCTGAAGGATGTCGTCGTCAGGTGTCAAACTCCAGGATGTTGGAAGCGCATCCTGTGGAAGCTGGAGACTGATCTCTGAGGTTTGGGTTTGTTTCAACGTGTCCTGTGGACGCGCAGCACTTTGGGTTTGTGGCAGTTAGAATTTCAGAGATGATCTTTGTTGTGCACCTCCGGCTGTTCCTTTGCCACGCCGGTGACGTGTCTTTGATATGCAACAATGTTTACGTTGGTGGGACTCGGCAGAGGTTTTCCATCTGAGCGTGGCATTGCAACAAAAACCCAATCGTTCATGGTTTTAGTTTAGTTGTGAACTAACATACCTGTAAGACAAATTTAAAACCTTGGGTGTGGTGGTGAAAGTGACTTTAGCATCCAGTTTGTCACAGGAGGAAAAGCAAATGAACAAAAAAATCATTTCATACAAATAGACAAAGCACTAATCATTATCACGTCTGCAGATGGCGGCAACATATGCTCAGAAATTCATGTTAGCACCTTGTGATATTTTCAGATAAATGGAGCGTTTCAGCTGGATTGACTTCGAGTGCAACGTGTTTGGATGTGTTCTTGATGCTGTAACCGCCTGGCCAGCTGGCCGCCTCCGGCTCTCGTCCTAATAGCAGAAACAGTTGCAGAATCACCTCACTTAGCTCTTGTTTATGCAGAGGGAGCTGAATCTGTCTCTTGGTTTGTCTCTGGCGAGTCGAGGTGTGCGACAGGGAGATGGAGAGAGATGGTGGCTGGACTGGCAGAGTGAGAACAGACAGATATTCTGTAATGAATATAAATGGGCTCCAGGACTCTCTCTCCTCATCTGGCTTACCTTTTTAAAAGCAGGCGATGTGGGATGGAGTTGGCCCAGCCCCCTTCGCTCCTTTTTCTACTTGGTTTCACTGCATTGTATCGAACACACATGGCTCTTTTCTCTTTTTGCTTCTGTGCTAACCACACTGAGGGGGTTAGAGTCCCATCAAAAAACAGCTGGTGGTGAGACTCTTGGTACGATGAATCTTCATCATAATGTTGTCAAAATAAATGTGTTTAATGTTTTTATGGAGGCAAACATGTTTCACCAGAAACATTTGATAAAAAACTGCATCATTACCTTTGCCAAGAAGATTACATGATTAGTATGGTTTGCTTTTTTTAAGCATTACTGGAACATCAAATGATAGATTTGAATTAAAATCCTGCCAGAGGTGCTGTTGGGTTTTTTTTGCGTCAAATTTAAATCCAGATTTTTTTTAAATTTAGGTTTGCAAATGTGTGCAGTCTTGGTCTGCTTTTGTATGCCATGATGCTAAACAGCAGGGTCTCTGTATCAGGGAGTTTTGTTTTGGTATTTTGAGATGGAACGTGTAAAGCAGTGTTTTTCAACCTTTTTTGAGCCAAGGCACAGTGTTTTCATTGAAAAAATCCTGAGGTACACCACCAACCAAAATTGTAAACATAGATACACTGTATCCGCCTACATTACCACTACCGGTGTATGAATGTCTGAATGAATGGGTGGATGGCTGGTATTGTAAAGCGCTTTGGGGCTCCTCACAGGGGGCTGGAAAGCACTATATAAATAAGCTCCATTTACCATTTACCATTTACATTAAATATATAGTCATTCGTATCAAAGTGTCTTGAATAGGAATGAAATGAACACAAAAATGTATTTTTATCATGTTTTATATTTCTTATTTCAAAGTGCACTTAACATGAAATTGCACTTAACATGCCTTCAAATACACCTGAACAGTGCCACACCAATGTGGTCTTAAAATTAAAGAGGATGAAACTGCACTTAACATGCCTTCAAATACACCTGAACAGTGCCACACCAATGTGGTCTTAAAATTAAAGAGGATGAAATTACACTTAACATGCCTTCAAATACACCTGAACAGTGCCACACCAATGTGGTCTTAAAATTAAAGAGGATGAAATTACACTTAACATGCCTTCAAATACACCTGAACAGTGCCACACCAATGTGGTCTTAAAATTAAAGAGGATGAAATTACACTTAACATGCCTTCAAATACACCTGAACAGTGCTACACCAATGTGGTCTTAAAATTAAAGAGGATGAAATTACACTTAACATGCCTTCAAATACACCTGAACAGTGCTACCATTCTCTCTACATTTTACTCACTTAGTGTGAAACCTGTGCCTGTTTGGATGAACACAAAGCTGATATTCTGGCACGAATTGAAGAAAACACACACACAAAGCTCTTCCTCAACAGCTTTCAGTCTCTCTCTGCTTTTAGTTTTCATGGCAGTTAGGCTGGAGAAGCTCACTTTGCACAGATATGTTGTGGAAAATGGGAGCAATGTCAAAATAGCTAAAAGTAAATCCAAAAGAGATGTAAGCCAGCAAGGCCGAGCGCAATTCGTGGCACCGGCATGTCGTACTGACACTTCCTGTGACATGCCACTCTTCCTGTGACATGCCACTGTTTTTGTGACATGCCACAGTTTTTTGTGCCACTAGATGGCAGTTTTTACTGACATGTCAGTGTTTTCACAGTGACATGCCACAGTTTTTTGTGCCACTAGATGGCAGTTTTTACTGACATGTCAGTGTTTTCAGCATGTCAATGCCTATTTTCGCCTAATTACTCATTTATACTGCCTCTTATTAAAATATTGATTCAAAATTGTGACTGTATTGCTTTTTAAATCATAGAAAACATTTATTTAATGGATATTTACTTGTTGTGGGGGACATGTAGTACTGACATGTCAGTGTTTTCAGCATGTCAATGCATATTTTCGCCTAATTAAATCATAGAAAACATTCATTTAGGGATATTTACTTGTTGTGGGGGACATGTTACTGACTGTCAGTGTTTTCAGCATGTCAATGCCTATTTTCGCCTAATTACTCATTTATACTGCCTCTTACTAAAATATTGATTCAAAATTGTGACTGTATTGCTTTTTAAATCATAGAAAACATTTATTTAATGGATATTTACTTGTTGTGGGGGACATGTAGTACTGACATGTCAGTGTTTTCAGCATGTCAATGCCTATTTTCGCCTAATTAAATCATAGAAAACATTTATTTAAGGGATATTTACTTGTTGTGGGGGACATGTAGTACTGACATGTCAGTGTTTTCAGCATGTCAATGCCTATTTTCGCCTAATTAAATCATAGAAAACATTTATTTAAGGGATATTTACTTGTTGTGGGGGACATGTAGTACTGACATGTCAGTGTTTTCAGCATGTCAATGCCTATTTTCGCCTAATTAAATCATAGAAAACATTTATTTAAGGGATATTTACTTGTTGTGGGGGACATGTAGTACTGACATGTCAGTGTTTTCAGCATGTCAATGCCTATTTTCGCCTAATTAAATCATAGAAAACATTTATTTAAGGGATATTTACTTGTTGTGGGGGACATGTAGTACTGACATGTCAGTGTTTTCAGCATGTCAATGCCTATTTTCGCCTAATTAAATCATAGAAAACATTTATTTAAGGGATATTTACTTGTTGTGGGGGACATGTAGTACTGACATGTCAGTGTTTTCAGCATGTCAATGCCTATTTTCGCCTAATTAAATCATAGAAAACATTCATTTAAGGGATATTTACTTGTTGTGGGGGACATGTAGTACTGACATGTCAGTGTTTTCAGCATGTCAATGCCTATTTTCGCCTAATTACTCATCAAATTACTCATTTATACTGCCTCTTACTAAAATATTGATTCAAAATTGTGACTGTATTGCTTTTTAAATCGTAGAAAACGTTTAATTAAGGGATTGCATGTGCTTTGGAAACAATGCCACAAATAGTGTTTCCTATTTATTTAACATGCTGTAAGGAAAGAGGCGTTCCACAAGTAGCTGGTTTGTAACACAATAATGATGGCTACGGTATTTTGATTTCTTACTCAGAAATTTACCTGTGGAAGCACCTGGCCAAACGGGTGTCAGAGAATACAGTACATATTTCTCGATGTCATAGTATGACATAGTACCACAGCATACTGGTGGGTTACAATGAGGTCATGTTTTCATAGTTTTTAATAAATACTGATGCGTGTTTCCCCCTACCCGCCACCTCTATTTCAGATGGGGAGAGGCTGCAGCAATGAAGACAAATGGTTACTTTAAAGTAATATATTTATTAACATCACCTATTCAAATCTTGCAAAAATCTTTAATCCCATGTTATCCACTATGTTACTGAAGAACTTTTCGTAGTCGTCCTTCAGTTCAAATACAAAGGTGAACAGTTCTGCTGGAGAGTTCTCATCCATCTCTTCATCCCAACTCTTGAGGGCCTGAAGAGCTTCTGCTTGTTCTTGATCATCATAGTCCAGAACAACAGGAAGTGTTAATCGCCCCTCAAAGTTTTGTTTTCGGCACCACTCGGCTGCAATCTGGCTGTGATCAAGGATGGAGCTTTCCTGCGTAAAATTAAATAGATTAGTGAGTGTATTATACAGTATATGTCACCTGTTAATACAATTTGGCGATTTAGCTAACATTAAGAGATCATATTCCCTTTGACATAATAACAGTAGTGTTGTATAACAAGTGTGTCAAAACCCCTTTTATTCAAAAACCGATTTCATTAAATGGACCAATTGTTTATTTATCAATTAGCTGTTGAAGAACTTTCACCTTTTCTGTGCCTTGCTTTGGTTGTACTTTTTGATCTCTGGAAATAAAAGAAAATAGGGACGGGGTGAGCCAGTTCTGCATTCTGTCATGACTGTGTTATACGGTCTGCACCCACAATTGTTATTTACCCATCATTGTCCTTGATGGTCCTCAGAAGCACCATCTCTGCTTTGTAGCGGCAAACATTGGTGCTACTTTGCAGCCAATGGATCACAGCCTACAAAAAACAAATTTCAAGACCAGCAGTTATGAAATTACAAATACAGTCACATTTCTATGTTCATTTACGGTACTTTTAAAAATAAGTTAAATAAATAGGAAACCCCATTTGTGACATTGTTTCCAAAGAACATGCAATCTCAACTCAACTCAACTTTATTTTGGTAAATTAAAAACATTACAAACTAAAGGAAAACAATATAAATGGTAAATCAATAATTTACCAAAAAAGGAATAGGCTGAAGCCAAGGCTTATACTTGCCTACCCTATTCATAGACTCAGCAGTCTACATAATGACAGATATCTACTGTCCATATATATACATAAGTGCACATACAAACATTTACTGTATATTTAAATATGCATGTATATGATACATACATGTACACATACTCACATTACATACATACATGGTTACACAATACATATATACAGTACAGTACATATACATAACATCCCCATAAGCTTTTATAATTTCACATTTTAAGGCTCTTTGAAAACTCACCAAAAAAGCACATAATTTGAGATTATCATTCAGTTCATTCCACAGTTTCACGCAGATAACTGAAATACATCTAGATTTTACTTTACTGTTCTCTTTACCTTGTTCAAATATTAACAAACCTCGTAAATTATAATTACTCTCTCTTAACTTAAATAATTTATGAATTCCAGAGGGAAGACTTTTATTAAGTGCTTTATACATTATTTCCAGTATTATTTTTATAAAAACAATGTCATTACATTTTAAAGTATTATATTTAATAAAAAGTTTATTAGATTGTTCTCAATATCCCACTTTATTATTAAGCCTAATTGCTTTTTTTTGTAACTTTATTAACACGTCAATAGTAGTTTTATTTGCATTTCCCCATATTTCTGAGCAATATGACAAGTAGGACATAATCAAGGAAGAGTATATAATATGCAAGCCTTTTACAATTTTTTTAAATATTTTATTTTAAACAATATTCCAATAGTTCCAATCCCTTAATTAAATGTTTTCTATGATTTAAAAAGCAATACAGTCACAATTTTGAATCAATATTTTAATAAGAGGCAGTATAAATGAGTAATTAGGCGAAAATAGGCATTGACATGCTGAAAACACTGACAGTCAGTAACATGTCCCCCACAACAAGTAAATATCCCTTAAATAAATGTTTTCCATGATTTAATTAGGTGAAAATAGGCATTGACATGCTGAAAACACTGCCATCTAGTGGCACAAAAAAACTGTTGCATGTCACAAAAACACTGACATGTCGGTACTACATGTCCCCCACAACAAGTAAATATCCATTAAATAAATGTTTTCTATGATTTAATTAGGCGAAAAAATGCATTGACATGCTGAAAACACTGACATGTCAGTACTACATGTCCCCCACAACAAGTAAATATCCCTTAAATAAATGTTTTCTATGATTTAATTAGGTGAAAATAGGCATTGACATGCTGAAAACACTGCCATCTAGTGGCACAAAAAAACTGTTGCATGTCACAAAAACACTGACATGTCGGTACTACATGTCCCCCACAACAAGTAAATATCCATTAAATAAATGTTTTCTATGATTTAAAAAGCAATACAGTCACAATTTTGAATCAATATTTTAATAAGAGGCAGTATAAATGAGTAATTAGGCGAAAATAGGCATTGACATGCTGAAAACACTGACAGTCAGTAACATGTCCCCCACAACAAGTAAATATCCCTTAAATGAATGTTTTCTATGATTTAATTAGGCGAAAATAGGCATTGGCATTCTGAAAACACTGACATGTCAGTACTACATGTCCCCCACAACAAGTAAATATCCATTAAATAAATGTTTTCTATGATTTAATTAGGCGAAAATATGCATTGACATGCTGAAAACACTGACATGTCAGTACTACATGTCCCCCACAACAAGTAAATATCCATTAAATAAATGTTTTCTATGATTTAATTAGGTGAAAATAGGCATTGACATGCTGAAAACACTGCCATCTAGTGGCACAAAAAAACTGTTGCATGTCACAAAAACACTGACATGTCGGTACTACATGTCCCCCACAACAAGTAAATATCCATTAAATAAATGTTTTCTATGATTTAAAAAGCAATACAGTCACAATTTTGAATCAATATTTTAATAAGAGGCAGTATAAATGAGTAATTACCGCCGGGGTTTGTTCCCACTCTCGATCCCGACAAAAACGATCTTTCTCTGTTGCACATAAGATCCACTTCTTCATTCCTCTGCTAATAGTTTCCTTCTTTAGCGTGGAATTTTCGAATCTAGCCACAGAGTCTAACTTAATAATCTGCTTCAATTTCTCTTTCCCAGCCGGGGAGAAGTTGCTTTCTTTCACTCTTTGTTTTGCTACTTCGGGGATATTTACAGGTTTTTGTACCGTCCTGTTTGCCAATTGAGCTGTAAGATGTCTTATTGCTTTCAGGTTTTTGCGGGTCATAGACACCTCTGCCCCAGAGACCATTAGGTAATGTTTTCCATCCACTCCGGCATAGATTTCAACACGTCCTAATAATGTTTATCAAGGGTGACCCGCAACCTGTCGACCATTATTCAGCTGGTCCCCTATCCCTTCTCAGTCGGAATTCACGAAGGGCCTTTCTTTCATCAGGGGTCATTTTAGCATAGTCTTTTGAGGGCACATAGTCGCCCCATCTTCGAGGCGCTGTGCCAGCTGCCTCGGCTTGAAATCTCCTTTGTTGTCGGTTTTGTTGTTGGGGAGCCCCAGGGGCTGCTTTTGGCCGTGTTGGGTTTTGTTTCATCCCGTTTTTCCTCTTTTCATCCCAACACTGTTTGTCTAGGTCACAAGACTTTACTGCTTGATCTATCTTGAGGACCAAGGTCTCACCAGGCATCCCAATGAAGGTCACTTTTCTCTTACTTCCCTTTACTACCACTCTCAGATATGCCTATAAGAAGCCTCACCATAAGTGTGAGTTCTGACTTTTGGAACTGTTAGTAGTCCAGTACCAGAGGACCTTAATGTCCGCGGGGGTTCATAAGGCAATAGCAGCTCTGCAAGATAAGATGGTGCGAGACCATTGAGACATTTAAAAACCACTAAAAGAATCTTAAAATCAATCCTGAGGCGCACAGGGAGCCAATGCAATGATTTTAAAACGGGTGTAATATGAGCCTGCCTTCTGGTCTTGGTTAGCACACGAGCAGCAGAGTTTTGTAACAGCTGAAGGCTGGACAAATTTTTCTTAGGGAGACCAGAAAGCAGTGAATTACAGTAGTCTAAACGACTAGAAATAAAAGCATGCATCAAAGTCTCAGTATTGGTCAGAGAAAGAAGAGGGCGGACTCTGGC
>JBBPBX010033967.1:0-32920 GCA_038048925.1 Garcialebias charrua
GCGGAAAATATTGTACTTTACGCGGTGGAGCGGCGGAAAATATTGTACTGGACGCGGTGCGGTGGCGGAAAATATTGTACTGTACGCGGTGCAGCGGTGGAGGAATACTGTACTGTACTGTGAACGCAGTTTTACGTCGTAAACGGAAAACGGAATACAGGTACAGCGGCTGGACCAAGGAGAATGGTGTCAACAGAATCCTGGTAGGCCATAAACTATTTTTTCCCTTCATTAGGGCTCCCAAACGTACATGTGTTTTTTGATAATTATGTAGGGTACTGTGTTAGGATAGGCTAAGTGCTTGGTAATACAGTACTGTACATGTATATGGTGCAGTATGTTATGAGGGGCCGTGTAGGACTTAAACTATTTTCCTCTCTCACACACACATGCCTCTCATTCACAATACTGTAGTATTAGTGTACATACACACACACATCATAGTATGTACGTCTATTCTGACTTACGTCGAAAATCGGTTTAGGACGCCACGTAGGAACGAATCTATGTCGTAAGTCGAGGACTACCTGTATTTGCAGGCAAGAATTCAAACTTGTTAGCTGTAAAATTGGATCTTTGAAAGACATATACCATACTTTTCGGACTATAAGACACTTAAAATCCTTTCATTTTCTCAAAAATTGACAGTGAGCCTTATAATCCAGTGTGCCTTATTAATTCTGGTTGTGCTTACTGACCTCGAACCGATTTTATGTGGTACAACTGAACATTGTTGACAGTTATTGTGAATGAGTTGGATAAAGTTTGACTCATCTGTTTTGTTTCACTTAAGACGCCTTAAAATCTGGAGCGCCTTATAGTCCAAAAAATACGGTAAACATTTTATGGATTCAGTCCACTCAGGAGCCTATTTTACATTTTAAGTAAGTGTGAGGATTTGTGTTCCCTAGCGTTTTCCCCCCATATGGTCAGCTCCAGCTCCTGATGCTCCTAACTGTCGTTTGCCCAGCTGTTTGTCATTATCTGTTTGTTAGTGTCTGTATACAGGTCTGTGTTTCTGTGTTCCTCAGTGTCTGTGCATTATCTTTCCTAGGCTCCATGTTTTGTGTCTGTTCCACTTGTCATTTCCCTAGAAATAAGTTTTTGGCTGCCCCATCAGCTCGGTTTTTGTTTTTTGTTTTGTTAATAAATATCATAACTTACTTTTACCTTGTCATCAACCTGCATGTGGGTTTGAACTTTAAACAGCAGATCATATCAAAAAGGGCTTTGCAGCTTTAAAAAAAAAAGTCATTTTGTGCCGAGCCTTATCAGTTGTAAACAAATATTTTGTGGAAGCTGTTCAAGCTCATAATGTGTTGGGGGATTACTCTCAGCTACTATAAATTTCAGGTTAGTATCTGCACCATTGATTACAGGTATGCACAGTGATGTCAACATGAGTAGATGGGGATGCCTGAGGCTGCAGCCTCGTGGGAGGCGTTGCCCTTTTTGTTAAGATGAGGAAAAGAGAAAATATGAGGAAAGAGGAGGTAAAAGATGGGGCACAGTGTGAGGTAACAAAAAAATAAAAAAATAAATTAAATAAACATTACTGAAAGGAAGACTGAAGTGACTAAAAATAGATCATCAATGTGATGTATGGATGATTACCATATTTTTTTGACTACAATATAAAGCGCACCGGATTATAAGGTGCATTAGGCAAAACAAACATTTTGACCAATTTTTAAGCGCCATGTACCACAAAATTGGTTCGAGGTCAGTAAGCACAACCAGAATTAATACGTAAGGCGCACCTGATTATTTGATTTGATTTGATTTGATTTGATGTTTATTCATTCATTTTAAAAGAACAATACAAGACAGTTTCATCAGATACAAGAATACAAGTAAAATGAAGGGAGCAGAAAGAAGATGAAATCTTATTATATCTGCCCCTTATTTCACAGTTTGTTCAACCAATGATAACCTTCAAGCTACATCACAAAATGAATAATTCTACTTAATTTTACTAACTGTAATACACAAACTACATCACAAAATGAATAATTCTACTTAATTTATCTAGCTGTAATACACAAACTACATCACAAAATGAATAATTCTACTTAATGTATCTAGCTGCAATACACAAACTACATCACAAAAATGAATAATTCTACTTAATTTATCTAGCTGCAATACACAAACTACATCACAAAATGAATAATTCTACTTAATTTATCTAGCTGCAATACACAAACTACAACACAAAATGAATAATTCTACTTAATTTTTCAACTGTAATACACAAACTACATCATTCTAACTGTAATACACAAACTACATCAGAAAATGAATAATTCAACTTAATTTTTCTAACTGTAATACACAAACTACATCACAAATGAATAACTCTACTTAAATTTTCTAACTGTAATACACAACACATAAGCTACATCATCAGTCAACATAAGTGTAATACACATTTATTATATACACATTTGTGCATATAAATATATATATGTGTATATAAATATAAAATATTTATAAATATAAATGTGTAATACACATTTATTATAAGGCTCACTGTTGATTTTTGAGAGAATTAAAGGATTTTAAGCGTCATATACTGTAGTTTGAAAAATATGGTATTTTATGCTCAGATGTTTTAAATAAAGCGTGCAGATACACGTGTTTTGTTTATATTAAGCACTGACCCACATTTCAGGATTACATATCAGTATATCTGAGAAACTTCTGGAGTAAACTCAGTCACACTGCACCATTTGGAATAGTTAAGGACATACTTGATTTCATACTTTGAAATGAGATCTTCTGTTTTTTTTTTAAGATCAGTTAGCTTTGGCAGCCATCTTCAATAGGATCTTAAATTCTAATTCAATTTCAATTCAGTTTACTTGTATAGTGGCAGATCACAACAGAGGTCATCTCAGGACACTGAACAGAAACTGCAAGTTTTATGAAAATTCGTACCGATCTGTGAAATATTTTGGTAACAGACACAAAAACTAAGGGATGAAACGATTATGGACTGTGGGTAATAAATGCTATCTTCTCACCACTACCACCTGTAAGTTCCTTCTCATTATTTTTAAATTAAGTCTGAGTCAATAAAATATTTGTGCACAGAACAACTCTGAACTTGAAACCACGGCCCCAGGAGCTTAATGCAAAGCTTTAACAATGGCTGCCCACAGCTCCACTAGGTGCATGTTAGGTCAGATGCAGAGCACATATTTTCTCTATATGCACTGAGGAAGGTATTTAGAACCTTTACACATTTACAAAGCATTCATGTGAGTAACGCTTCTTTGACATGTTATCTTCTAATTCAAGCGCTCGTTTCCTCTCAAAACTGTAAAAACTGCTTGATTGTAAAATTTTACGAGTTCAAGCTCGTGTTTTACTCTCGCAACAAGCGTTCGCTGTGCACATCTTAACATTTCCACCTCTCCCCTCTGAGCGTGTGTCCCTTTTCATGACACTGAGACAGCTCCCTGCATTACCACACAGTCCAACAGCGGTCCTCTGTATCCTCCGGTTGCCAAGCAACCACATCAACAGAGCAGCCGGTCCAAGCCCTGGTTGCTGTCAAATGTGACTGAGGAGGATTAATTGATTATTTTTATTTTTTTACTGATCATTTCTTGGAAATATTTTTGACTGATGTGAAACGTTGCCAAAAAAAGCATCTGTTTACTGAGATGCGGTTTTCAGAGATGTTCCAGTCGGTACTCTCTCTCTGTTGATGAAGTGTGCGAGTGATGAAGCACAGAACTTCTCAATGTATCCGGAAGGAGGATTTTGCAGAAAAAACAATTACGAAAGTAATCGAAAATCATTGAAGCCAAGAGGAGGGAGAGAAATCTGAGCTTGAGATGTGATTTATTGTTAAAATAGCATTTTATTATTGACCCACTTTAAGCTGGATGTTTTTACAGCCCCGTGCAGAATGTGCTACAAGGTTTATTTCTGCATGTTTCTGTCTTGGGTTTTTGAGCTTAAAAAGATCTGGATAAAATACATTTGAATATGATTAAATATGATTTTGATCTACAAAGTACAGACAGATTCTGACTGTTCATGATTAGCAGCAAAGGCACATACAGAGGGTGTGCAAAAGTCTACACACACCCAAAAAATATTTTAATTAAATTTGATTTGTGTTAGAATAGATTTGGAAATAACAAATAAACAGCAAATAATCTCATTGTCCAATTAAGACTAGAAAAAATGAATTTCCTGTGAAAATGAAATGTGAATGCTTATCGCAGAACTTGCTGAAAAATGGCTGAAATTAACATAAACATGCTGAAATGTAATTGAAATGGAAGAACAAGCTTAAATTAGCAGAAGAAAACAGAAAGAAAAAATATTTGCATAAGAAGGTTTACATAATCAGAAATTAGCAGAAAATTTAGGAAAGTAGCTAAAACAAGCTGAAATTAGCAACAAAAATGGCTTAAAGTACTTTGTAGCTGAAAGGCATAAAGAAGCTTAAACTACCAGAAAAAACTGCAAAGAGTTAAAATTAGCTCTGAAAATCCACCATCTGCTCCCTAACAGATCTCTCTTGAAAATTAGTTGTTGTAGCTCAATGAGACTACCTGGATAAATAAAGGGTAAATGAAAAATGAAAAATGTGGAACTAGCTGCAAAAGCTTAAGTTAGCATAACAGCTTAAAATAAAATAGTAGCTGAAATAGAAGAAAAAGCTGCAACTAGCAGAAATAAGTTGAAAGGAGCATAACAAGCTGAAATTAGAAGAAATAAATTAGTTAGGTTGAAAGTAGCTGAAATTACCATGAAAAACTTGAATTTATCTGAAAACAGATGAAATAAGCAAACAAAAAATGATAAAAAGGTAGCTGAAAAGGCAGAAGAAGCTTAAACTATAGCAGAAGAAAACAGAAAGAACACATGTTTACCTAGCCTGGCCCTCGCCTTCCTGCACAGCTCCGCTCAATCCTAGTCCAAAGCGAAGTGAAGGACAAGGGTGTGGTTTTAACCAGGCTAATGTTTACCCAATTAGGCTGAAAGAAGCAGAAAAAAAAGGAAATTATATGAAAAAGCTGAAAGTAGCAAAAAAAAGGGCTTAAAAGCAGAAAGAAGCTGCAGGCTGAAAGTTTAAAATAAGTGCAACAAATGTTAAATTAGATGAAAAGGCTAAAATTAACATAGAAACAGCTACATACTAGCTGAAATAGCAGAAAAAGATTAAACTTGCAGAAATTAGCTGAAAGGAGCATAACAAGCTGAAATTAGCAGAAATAAGTTAGAAGGAGCACAAAAATGTTGTCGTTAGTGGTGAAAAAAACAGCTGAAATTATCTGCAAATAAGTGTAACTTTGCACAAGACAGCTGATTCAGAACAAAATGTGAAAGGAGCAGTAAAAGGTTGTAAACACATCTAAATATCGGAAGGATGTAAAAGAAGCTCAATTAATTTTCTATGAGAAATAAGTGGCAGAAAAGGCTAAATATTTCAAAAAGCTAAAGTTGCACAAATAAAAGTCATAGCACCTTTCTCCTGAACAAGCACAACGTTTTTGCAAATGATTTGTTGAAATTGTGCAAAAATTGTGGAACAAGAAAGATGGCGAAAAACATACAGAAAAGAAATGGCTCATAATAGTGTGAATGCTTCATAACCGTTCATACTATTAGTCATAAACTGTGATTTCACCAATATATTTTTATTGTTGAAAAAACTGTTTTCCATTTGTGCATAATTCCAGGTTGTTTCAGGACGTATAGGCAGTATGTAAAGCTGAATAAGTTCACGAGCCATTAATTTATATGTGAGGCCTTGAATGAATCTCTTCTCTTAAAGCCTGCTTGTCATCCAGCACGACAGTTATTGTTTCATTTTCAATGTTCCTGCAGACACATGTGATAAGAGAAACCTCATTGCTAACTGAACCTCACTGCTAATATCATGCTGCTAACAGGACCACGTTGCTAAGAGAAACCTCATTGCTAACCGGATCTCACAAATGTTTATGTTAAATATTTAATATTTAGCACTTTGAGATTTTCATTAATGAAAAGTGCGTTATAAATCGAATTCTATTATTATTATTATTATTATTATTATTATTATTATTATTATTATTATTACTATCTCACTGCTAATATCATGCTGCTAACTGGACCACGTTGCTAAGAGAAACCTCATTGCTAACCGGATCTCACTGCTAATATCATGCTGCTAACTGGACCATGTCATCAGAACCACTCTGCCAATTGAACCATGCTGTTGTAGAATTTTTTTTTTCACTTTTGGCACCTTGTTTCTGTATTTTTGTTGCATGCTTTGAATTAATCCTAGTTTATGTTATATGTTAAATTAACATATGATTGCATTAAACGTGTAAATTATAGCCGAACAGAGCCTATGACAATCGTGCTGCTGTTCTTTGATGTATTGTTTTGCCCTATAGTGACTGGCATAGCTTAGATCTTTTAGTACACTGTTTTTTTTTACACTTTATATTTTTGCTATTGTTGGATGTGGGACCCTGTATACACAATTTCGTTCCACCTCATGTATAAAGTACCACATGCAATGCGAATGACAATAAAAACCTGTATCCTTTGTTCATTCACTGTTCATCAGAAATAAGTTGTGACCAACACAAAAATTGCATATGGCTATTGTAATATCTCTTTTTTAATTTTTCTACCACGCTCTTTGTTTTTCTGACACTCTGTTTTTCTTCCATCTTCCATTTTTTACTTCACTTTTATTTGCTAAGCAACCCCAATAATTACTGATTACAAGAAAAAAATAAAATAGTAAGCTGATTTAGTTTTCCATTTCGATGATATAATGATGTTTTCTTCAGTTTTTAATGTCATGGTAATCTTTTTATTTTTATTTTTATAAAACAAAATTACATAAATATGTGTATGCAATCACATTTTATTGGTGAAAAGAAATGTGCAGGAAGTTAAAAATGTTAATAAATTTTGTTTCATTTATATGAATGAATAAATATTTCCATTTATGTTAACGTATAACATGTATAGTTTATTATTTTAGGCAGAGAAGTGATTCTGCCTTAACGGCCAAGGGAACATTCAAAAGGATATTTATATTTTAATACCTTTAAAATTAAGCAATAAAATATATCACTGTAAAATACCAAAGTATGAGATGCAAGAATGCCAGCATTTTATGGTTCTATATACTTTTCTTTTTGCCACAATATTTAAAATAACAAGACATTAAGCAGTTCTTAAATCAATTTTGTTCTCTGTTCCCCACTTTAGAATCTTATTTGAAACATGACACAACATTGTATGTACCAATATACATTAAAGCATGGAGTTTCATAAATCAAGGAAACCATTGATTTATTGAGTTCTTATCGACTTCTTGACAGAAAATACCCAGGCTGGGGAAATTACTTATTGTTCAACCAACCACATTAACTGTTCATTTGCATGCAAGGGATTTGCAATAGACTGTAATTTAAAATTACTATGAAATACTGTACAGTATTAAATTACTGGAACTCTTTTGCCAGTTCATTATTGCTGTTTACAATGTTTTTGTGTGCAGATGAAAGAACTTTCAGTAAAAAGGCAGTGGCTGATTGCTCACTTGTGACTGGATACTAATGTAGATGCCATGCATATTTTCCTGTTGAACATCCAGCTTCCTGCAGAGGTGCTGGATATAGTCTGGACATAAATTGAGGCACAGCATGGCCATCAGAGCGGTCACTCTTAGATTTGGCACTTTTCTCCCAGATTTGACAAATTAACAAACTGATTCAAATTAGAAATAAATCGGGTCCCAAATTTAACACAATAATAAAATTGGGAAATTTGGTAGATCTGAGAGTGAATGGTTGTTTTTCTCATATGTGTCACTGTGATGGACTGGAGACCTGTCCAGGGTGTACCCCGCCTCTCGCACAGTGATGACTGGACATGGACACCAGTGACCCCTGAGACCAAAAAAAAAAATGTAAGAAGCGGGTAAGGATGGATGGATAGATGGATGAAAAAGATGAATAACTAATTATTTACTGTAAAATTAGTTCCATAAAGAAAACTTTAAATACAAATTGAGCTTTGAGGCACAGTTATACTCATGACCATGAGAGAAGATGCTGGTGAGAGGAGACCAATCTACTTATTTCAGAATGTAAAATGAAGGAATAATGTGGAATTAATGATAGATGAAATGAAAAAGCGTCAGCTGTGAGGAAAGGAGACTCATGTTTTTGATGAATGCTAGTGTCTGGCAGTGATTTACAAAGTGTGGATGAAGGTGTATGTGTATGTGTGTGTGTGTGTGTGTGTGGGGGGGGGGGGTATTTGTTACCTTGTAAGACCCATTTTTCCAATACGTACTACATTTGTGAGGACCAACTGCTCCTTTTGGGGCCCAAAGCCTGGGCCCCATAAAAAGAAGTGCTGTTGGTGGGTTAGGGGTTATGTTTAGGACTACAGTGTGAATTGAGGATGGGTTAGCTTTAGTGTTAGGTATGTACTTGTGATTGTTAGGTTTAGGGTTAGGTATGTACTGGTGATGGTTAGGTTTAGGTCTAAGGTGTGAATTGAGGATGGGTTAGGTTTAGGGTATGTACTGGTGATGGTTAGGTTTAGGGTTATGTATGCAGTGATGATGGTTAGGTTTAGGGTAAGTGTCAGGGTTAGGCTATAGAAATGAATGAAAAATGAATGGAAGTCAATACAAAGTCCCTGTAGAGATAGAAAGACAAACATGTGTGGGGGGGTGTCATTGTGACCTTAGGTTACAGAAACTGAGGCTGACTAAGGCCCTGTTTACACGGCGCATATTTTGAGTGGAACCGCTACTTTCTCTTTGCGTCTTTGCTTTTCGCCTACACGACGCTGCTGGCCCCCCTCTTTAAATCCGATACTTTTCTGATCCAGCTCTCAAGGTGGAACTTTTTCGCAGACCCCCCGCTGATAATGTAAACATCTCCCGCAGAGCTTTTGTTTGAACACATGCACGCAGCACGCACGCGCAGACAGCCGGCATTTTAACAATGGCGGTGGACTGGACAGTGGACACACGCACCACTTTCTGAACTATAGCTGATGGAATATATTTTGATTCTCATATTTAATTATTCTACACCTTACCTGCATCTGTGTTGGAAGAGAGCCAGCTGCCTGGATCCAGTTGTCGCTGTTAACGAGGCAGTCGGACATTTCACGTGTCACGCTGCACTATAACATACTAAATGTGCTATATATTAACAGTTTAACAATAATAAACAGTATTTATGTTAGCGTGGGAGATATTTAAATTTATCTGAGCTAAATGAAGCTATCTGGACTCGTTACGTCATGCCTAACATGCTGCTGAAAATGAAGACACCAGGTTGATTTTTAATTTATTTATTTATTCAACACCACAAACTGTATGTCACAAACACTGAGAATTAAATTGAACACTTTTAAAAACACGTTAACCGAACTTTAATGAACTGGACTCTGTTGTTTTCATCCTGGTGGAAACTGGACCCACATCCGAACCGGTTCGCTTCGTGGAACGACAGCTTCGACCTCGCAGGAAAAAAATAAAAATAAAACCTCAGTTGGTTGTTCTGTGATCGAACTAAACACAAGGAAACATTATTAAGAACATTGTTTACCTTGTAGCGCTGCTGGAAATCAGCTGATTCTCACGGACTAAAGTCAGACATGTTGACGCGGTTCCGGTCCAGTCAGCAACTGGTGTGCAGCTTGTTAGATGAAGCGGTCCCACTTGGTGTCAAATCTGTTGACTCTTATCCAAATTCCAGCTTTAACTTGTTGTTAACTTGTTGACAACAACTTGTAGTTAGCTGAACTTTTAGCCAGAGAGGAAAACAGACGAGGCAGGCTGCCTCGTCTGCTCTGTTTACCTCAGGCAGCACGCATGCGCAGTAGTGAAGGTTCCAAAAATCACAGCGCCATCTAATGGCCCAGCATGGTAACTACAGTGAAGTCATGAGGACGGGGGGTGGGGGGGAGAGAGTCGTATCCACAGAATTCGCCCGTGTCAACGCAAAACTTTTCACCTAATTAACATACCCACAAGTTCCGTTTCCCCCACACAGTGTCCGTGTAAACAGGGCCTAAGACAGCTCTGTCAGAATGCTACAACAAAGCGACAGGCAGTACTGATTGTGTCTGTCTGAGTGTTTGTGTGTCTTTTGTATTTATCAGTGCAGTGGCTTGTGTTTGTTAGACCAGGCTCCTTCCAGATTCTCTTTAATTCCAGCAGCCAAATGTCTAAGACCTCTTTTTTCCCCACTGTAATTTACTATACTTTATTCCAACAACGTTCAGTCAGGTCATCTGGGCAGTTACTCTTTTTTTTTTTTTTTAGATACATTTCACCTCCGTCCGAAGGGCTTCATCAGTCTGAGGAGTCACAAACAAACTGTTTTCCCCACCAAGCAGTAAACTCCTACAGTGGACCAACCAGTTTGCTAATGATAAGATGGTTTCTGGGGGGTGTCTTCTCCCCCATCGACTCCTCCCAAGTTGCCACAGCCAAAGTGGGTCAAGACATCAAGGTTCAGATGGAGGGTGAAATGTCTCTTAAGAAAAAAAAAAAGAAACTGTCCAGATGACCTGACTGAACATTGTTGGATTTTTACCTGGATGATTGAGCACGAACCTTGACTATACTTTATTATTTTTACACTGACGCATTTTTGTTAGCTAAAACTGACGTTAGCTCAGTAACAGAAAACGTCATGCAGAGATTTAATTAAATGCAGAAGACCCTACACAGAACAATGCAGCGCCCCAAGCAGCCAGCCAGAACATTTAAAACGCAAAGATCTGAAACCTGTAATACAAATCAGGATTAAAGAATTAGAGAGGTAACTTTTGGTTTATTTTGAGTTTTTTTATTGTTACATTGCCTGTTCACTTCTTAAGTAAAATCACCACAGCAACCTATGCTGGAAGCCTTATCCATCCCATAACTGCACAAATTAAAAGTAAAACTTTTATGTACCGGTAGTTTATTATAAAGGCAATGAACAACAATATTAATGTATAACAACAGAAAATATTAGCTCTTGTAAAAAGAACATTGTGCTGCTTGGTTGAGCTTTTATATTGGTTGATATCAGTATTGTATAAAATGTATTTTCTAATACACAACCTGAAAGTTATGCACCATAACACATGTTCCCTGAAGGAAGGGAACGAGGTGCAACATATGCTATGGGAATTGTGCCCCCGCGCGATTACCTGAAGGAATACATTCACGCCTTTACGGCAAGGGCGTCAGCGTAGCGCCAGAGGCCCCGTCCTCTAGGTACTTAAGCCGCTGATGCCCATCCAACTTTCTCCAAAATGCACTTCACCGAGCTTTCAGCATTGAAAAGGGCCAGATATGTTGCACCTTGTTCCCTTCCTTCAGGGAACATGAGTTATGGTGCATAACTTTCAGTTCCCTTTCAGTCATGTCTCTCGGTGCAACATATGCTATGGGAACGTAATTCATTCACACCCTTGAAATGCTCAGTAAAATGCATGCTAGTGTGAACGTCTGCCCTTGACCAGCAGGCATCTCAAGGCTACTTTCTACTGTGTGTTAGAAAGAACAGCCTGAGTGACATCACACGCAGTAACATCCAAACTGTAATGCTTTGCAAAAGTGTTTATTGAGCTCCAGTTCGCCGTAGCACAAATGTCTGTAACTGGTACACACTTGAACAGTGACCACAAAGTGGCCAAGCCCCGAGTACCATGAGTGTGCACTCCAGAGGGCACCTCTTGACCTTTGCTACTGTACGCCATTTTTATGGCCTCAGTCACCTAGTGTGAGAGGCGCTGCTTTGATAGGGCCTTTCCGGTAGCAGGTGCTGCAAAGCACACAAACAGTTGATTTTTTTTTTCATTCGGTTGTTCTCTGCATGTAAGTGCTTAAAGCTCTCACGGGGCAGAGAGCCTTCAGCCTTTCCTGTTCCTGAGTGAGGACAGGAGCAGGTGGAAAAGAGGAGAGATCAAAGTCCAGACTCCTAGGGTTTAAAGTCAAGACCTTGGGGATATATGCGGGATTAGGCCTTAGGGTGACCTTTGACCCATCAAGGGCAAATATGGTACACATTGGATGTACAGACAAGGCATGGAGGTCACCCACGCGTTTTGCCAAGCAAAGGGCTGAGTAGAGTGGTTTTATAAGATAATAAATCTATCTTAATCTCGCTCAGCGGCTCGAATGGAGGATCACAGAGAACCCCCAAGACCAGACTAAGATCCCAACCAGGGGTCAGGATCCTGCTGGGTGGTCTCATTCTTAGCACGTCCTTCATAAATCGTATTATGATTGGATGCTCGCCAGGCGTCCTGTTTCCCCAGCCTTCGTGACAGGCTAAAATTGCTGATAGGAACACCTTAATTGTTGAGAAAGAACGACCTTTTTCCAGTAAGTCCTGAAGAAAAGTCAGGAGCTGAGCCAGGTCACATGAATAAGAAATAATATTTCTTTCTGTGTACCAAGCTTCAAAAATACGCAATTTCTGTGCGTAAAGAGACTGTGTTGACACAGCTCTGGCATTTTGAATGGTTTTTATCACATTTTCTGGCAGGCCTGATGCCACCAGCTTGTTCCTTTTTGCCACCAAGCTAAAATTTTGTACAGCTCCCAGCCTAAGCGGCGAGACTGCTCCTTCTGGTGACAAAGTGTGTCCCTGAAGAGGAACAGTTGGTGGAAACAGTTCTCCTCCAAGGGCCCTGGATTCTGTGATCCCCTGAGTGTCAACCATGTTAGGGAGAGGGCCTTTTTGCAGATGTGCTGCCACACTGCTCTGATCGAGAGTGTTCGAGGGCAGAGGCAATCTGTCGTCATTATTAGACAAAAGTGGAACAGAACGTCTGTTTTTCCTCTTCCTGTTGAAGGTCATGGGACTGAGGAGCTGTGAGTTTTGTAAGCGAGCAGATCTCCTGATCCTAACCTGTTTCCTGGTTGGGTCTGGTTTACTGGTCTCCGGCCTTAACAGAGCGTTGGAACCAGACAAACCGCCCGGGGTCTGTGTTTCACCCGGTGGGGGGATATTGTTTAAGAGCAAAGCTGAACCAGTACAATGAGTACGGTCACGTGCTACAGGATCACTGCTTGAACATTGCGTGTCGCCTATCAATGATAAGAGGACAGCTGCAACGTGAGAACGTGGAGATGGTCCTTTGTGCTTGGCAGACTTTAAATTGGTTGGTGACAGAGAGCTGAGTTCCTTTCGATTAAAAGGAAGAGGAATCTGATTCAGCCCCGGTCTGTTTACACACACAGCAGTTTGATCACAATTGCCTTTATGAACGTGTGAAGCTGGTGGTAGTCTATGGGCTTCTGCCGTGGCCCCCCGACCCTTACTAGTAGCCAGGAAAGTGGGTCTTCAGATTCTGTCAGCGCACAACCCTGGGGCACGGACATGTCACGTGTTTGCTTGGTTTGTGTATTGTCCGCCCCGTGGTTCACAACGGAGTGGGGGCTGGAACACGTGACCCTCCTCACATGTCTCTGTGAGGAGTGTGGGGGTTGCTTGCAGATGCCTCTGTGCCTGTCCGCTACAGACGGAACAGAGGCACCCTACTAGGGCTTATTGATTAGGCTAACACCCCGTGAGCCGTGAGGGAGGGGGGGGAGGTGACCCCCTCCCTTTATATTGGCTGGCAGGCCAGAGGGACCCGTTCTGCTGAAGTTATTGTGTTTTTGTTTTTTTGTCAATAAAACAGAGATGAACTGTTTTTTAGCTTTATTCGTGCTTAATGACATATTTGACTTTATGTCACTCACAGTAGGAAAAACATGATTTGTACATGCAACAGAGTTACCAGCTTTTTGTACCGTGCTACAAATAAAGTAAGTAAGTAAGTATGTTTTATTTATATAGCACATTTCACAGACATGAGAGTCACAAAGTGCTTCACAAAAATAAAATATAAAATTATAAAATCACAGAAAAATAAAATCATAAAATCACAGACATACTATACGAAAAGTAAAACATAACAAGCTCTAAAAACAATGTACAAAGCTAACCAAACGCCTGTCTGAAGAGATTAGTCTTAAGACTGTTTTTAAATGCAACTGTTGCATGCAGCGTATTGTTATAGGGAGTCTGGACATTATAAAGTCTGGACATGAAAAGATCATTCCCCGTACCGCTTGGGCGGGTGATCGTGTAAATTCAAGACGTGGACCTGGTTCATCAGGCACGCTTTTGTCTGGTGTCCCGGTTCGCCGAGGAGGCCCTGTGTCTGACCGCCTGGCTGGGGACAAACCTGTTTTTGCTCCATGCGTGTTCGGTTCGAGGTGGACCCGTCGATTGATTCTGCCGGTGCTCGTCCTCGTACGCCAATCGCTTCTGCGGTGGGGCACGTGTTGCTGAGCGGTGTCGAGGCTGCACAGGTCTGCCCCCAGCTGACTCCCTGGGGGAAGCGAAGGTTCTCCTGGGAATGCCCACCCAGAGAGCTTTGTCTTGTATGCGCCTTTGGTCCAGCTTTGTCTGAATTCGATCCAGAGCTTTCCCAAACAAATCCGTCGGTTCTATCGAGTGGTGGAGAAAAGGCACCTTTTGTCCCTCGGGTAGGTCAGTTAAGGTCATCCACAGATGGCGTATTGTAATGAACACTTCAGCCATGCCTCTGCCTTGAGCAACAGCAGCTGTTCCCATCATGCGGAGCACAAAGTCTGTTGCCCTGCGGGCTTCATCCAGCAAGTCAACGGCTGCTTGTTTGTCCATCGTTACCTGAAGCTGCTGCAGTTCCTTTTCAGTCAAGTTCTCTCAGTGCAACATACTTGCTATGGGAATTGTGCCCCCGCACGATTACCTGAAGGAATACATTCACGCCTTTACGGCTAGAGCGTCAACGTCGCGCCAGATCTGGGTATTTAAGCGACTGATGCCCATCCATCTTTCTCTTTTTTGCCCTTCACCTCGCTTAAACCTGAACTACCTCTCTTCGCGGGACTTCTCTGTTGCTTCATCGCTCAACCAGAGGTGAGCTTGCTCCATACACAGAGCGTACAGAGAATTATTCCTGCGTACTACTGGACTAGCGAAAGCTAGTCCGGTACATTTTCTCTTAACCCCGAAGTATTTTCGTCTCCTCTCTCCACAGACTGCTTCGCTCGAAGCGCTAACTGCGTCACAACCGTTACCCCGGCTAATTCGTAGCGGGCTAGACAGCGAAAGCGACGCAACGGAGGAGACGTCTAAACAAATTAAAAGAAAAAGGATTCTGGAAGGACTCGCTCGCCTTATCTTGGACATGCCTCAGGAGAAAGGAAAGCGAAAGACAAGACTTCCAAGGAAAACCAGCAAGACAACGAGCCCAACTTCGCGCGCTTGTCTTAGCAGATGCGGTTTCTCCCTCGCGGCGACGGACACCCATGAGGCCTGTCCCGTCTGCCTGGGAATGTTACACGCAAAAAAAGTGCTGGATACGCCCGACTTTTGCCCACATTGCAACCAGATGCTGGAGGCAGTGCTGCAGCACCGAGTTGACCTCGTCGCCAAGGCCATGGGCGCTCCAACAGTGCCAGTGGATACGGAAACCACTGAGCCCCTCACTCCTATGCCGGAGCTCGAGAACATGGCTCTGTACGACAGCACACGAGTCGAATGGGGTGACAACCCTGACGTGCTGGCTCCTATGGTGGACTTAACAGTCGAATTCGACACTCGAGGCATGATGAACGAGGACGAGATCTCGATTTCAGCCTCAGGCGAATTTTCCGCGGAGAACGCAGACGTTGAATTCGAGGAACAGGGAGAAGACCTCTCCCAAACCCCTGTACCTGTGCTCCCAGAAACTGACTTTTCCATCCCTGCTCTGTTCGACCTGTGTTACAGAGCACCGGACGCGTTGTATATCCCATGGCCAGAGCCTCCGCCTCGTCAACAGGTCACAAGGCTGGTAGGAAACTATTTTTACTCAAAGCAGCAGGCCGCCAATAGGCAAAGGATGCCTGTGTTCCCGGACTTCCTCATGGAACTAACTCGCACCTGGCCTCAGCCCTGAGCTCCCATGCTCTTACCACTCTCACATTTCCTCGACGTGGACGGGATGGATGAGGTGGGAATAGCCAACGTGCCTCAAATTGAGGACACACTGGCGTCTCACCTGGCTCCCAAGTCATCCGGGACAAAACCAACTCTTCCCAGCAAAGCTTGTCGAGCCTCAGCTTCTCTGCTCGAGAAATGCTACAGAGCTCAGGGAATCGCGGTGCGCACCATGAACGCGTCCGAGTTGATGCAGGCTTACCTAGCTGAAAAACTACAACAGCTCCAGGTAACGACAGACAAGCAGGCTGCCGCTGACTTGCTGGATGAAGCCCGCAGGGCAACACACTTTGTGCTCTGCGTGATGGGGACAGCCGTTGTTGCTCAAGGCAGAGGCATGGCTGAAGTGGTCATCACGAAAAAACAAAAACAAAACACAAGTAACCAGCAGAACAGGTCCCTCTGGCCTTCCAGCCGTCATAAAGCGAGGGGGGGCGTTTCCCCTCCTCCCTCACAGCAAACGGGGTGTTAGTCTAATCAATGAACCCTAGCAGAGTACCTCTGCTCCGTCTGTAGCGGACAGGCACAGAGGCGTCTGCAAGTAGGCTCCCTAACACCTCATGGAGACAGGTGAGGGGGGTCACGTGCTCCAGCCTCCGCTCCATGGTGAACGACGGGACGGTCAATACACTAATCAAGCAAACACGTGACATGTCCGTGCCTCAGGGAGACGCGCCGACAGAATCTAATGACGGAGGGGGGCATGTCAGATGCCCACAGGCAACCACAAGCTTCACATGTTCACAAAAGCAATTGTGTTCATGCTGTTGTGTATGTAAACAAATCAGAGCTAAATCAGATTCCTCTTCCTGTTATTCGAAGGGAACTGGGCTCTCTATCACCAAACAATCTAAAGTCTGCCAAGCACAAATAATCATCTCCACGTTCTCATGTTGCAACTGTTCCTTTATTATTAATGAGTGACACGCAATGTCCAAGCAGTGATCCGGTAGCACGTGACCTTTCTCACTGTGCTGGTTCAGCTCTGCTCTTAAACAATATTCCCCCAACGGGTGAAACACAGACCCTGACCGGTCTGTCTGGTTCCAACGCTCTGTTAAGGCCGAGGACCAGTAAACTGGACCCATCCAGGAAACAGATTGGGGTCAGAAGATCTGCTCGTTTACAAAACTTGCAGCTTCTCAGTTCCATGACCCAAAACAAGGAGAGAGAAAACAGACATTCTGCTCCACTTCTGTCTAATAAGGACGACAGGTTGCATCTGCCCTCAATCATTCTTGATCAGAGCAGCCTGGTAGCACATCGACAAAAAGGCCTGCTTCCCAACTTGGTTGACCTCCAGGGGGTCACGGCTTCCAGGGCCCCTGGAGGGGAACAGGAAACACCAACTGCTCTTCTTCAGGGTCAAACTATGTCACCAGAAGAAGTAGTCTCGCTGCATAGTCTGAGAACTGTTAAAATTTTCAACTTGTTGGCAGAAAAGAAAAAGCTGATGGCATCAGGCGTGCCAAAAAATGTTGTAACAACCATCCAAAATGCTTGTGCTATGTCAACACAGTCTCTCTACGCACAAAAGTTACGTATTTTTGAAGCTTGGTGCACAGAAAGAAACATTATTTCTTACTCATACGACCTGGCTCAGCTCCTGACTTTCCGTCAGCACTACTGGAAAAATGTTGTTCTTTCTCAACGATTAAAGTTTTCCTATCAGCTATTTCAGCCTGTCATGAAGGCTAGGGACATAGGACACCTGGTGCACATCCAATCATAATAAGGTTTATGAAGGGTGTGCTAAGAACAAAACCACCCAGCAGGGTCCTGACCCCTGGTTGGGATCTTAGCCTGGACTTGGGGGCTCTCTGTGATTCTTCATTCGAGCCATTGAACGAGGTTGAGATAGATTTGTTATCTTAGCATTTCTCGAGCAGAGAAGCTGAAGCTCGACAAACTTTGCTGGGGAGAGTTGGTTTTGTCTCAGATGACTTGGGAGCCAGGTGACACGCCAACGTGTCCTCAATTTGAGGCACGTTGGCTATTCCTACCACATCCATCCCGTCTACGTCGAGAAATTGCGAGAGGTGTAACAGCCTGAGAGCTCGGGGCTGAGCCCAGGTACGAGTCAGCTCTGTGAGGAAGTCTGGGAACACGGGCATCCTTTGCCTCGTGACGGCCTGCTGCTTTGAATAAAAATAGTTTCCTACCAGCTTCGTGACCTGTTGATGAGGCGGAGGTTCTGGCCATGGGATCTGCAGTGCGTCCGCTTCTCTGCGACACAGGTCGAACAGAGCAGGGATGGAAAAGTCAGTCTCCGGGAGCACAGGTACCGGGGTGCGGGAGAGATCTTCTCCCTGTTCCTCGTATTCGACGTCTACGTCCTCCGCGGAAAATTCGCCTGAGGCTGAAATCGAGATCTCGTCCTCGTTCATCATGCCTCGAGTGATGAATTCGACTGTTGAGTCCATTTTGGGAGCCAGCACGTCTGGGCTGTCGCCCCATTCGACTCGTGTGCTGTTGTCCAGAGCCATGTTCTCGAGCTCCGGCGTGGGAGTGAGGGGCTCGGTGGTGTCTGGGTCCGCTGGCGCTGCAGTGGCGCCCATGGCCTTGGGAACAAAGTCTGCCCGGTGCCTCCTCACTGCCTCCAGCATCTGGCTGCAGTGTGGGCAAGAGTCGGGCACATCCAGCGCCATTTTTGTGTGTAACATCTCCAGAGATGGGACAGGCCTCTGGGTGTCCGTCGCTGCGAGGGAGAAACCGCATCCGCTAGGACAAGCGCTCGAGGTTGGGTTCGCCATCCTGCTGGTTTTCCTTGGAAGTCTTGTCTTTCGCTTTCCTTTCTCCAAAGGCATGTCCGAGATAAGGCGAGCGAGTCCTTCCAGAATTCTTTTTCTTTTATTTTGAGACGTCTCCTCCGTCGCGTCGCTTTCGCTGACTAGCCCGCTACGAGTTAGCAGGGGTAGCGGTTGTTCGCGCAGTTAGCGCCGTCGAGCGAAGCAGTCTGCGGAGAGAGGAGAAGAAAAAACTTTGGGGTTAAGAGAAAATGTGCCAGACTAGCTTTCGCTAGTCTAGCAGTATGCAAGAATAATTCTATGTACGCTCTGTGTATGGAGCAAGCTCACCTCTGGTTGAGCGATGAAGCAACAGAGAGGTCCCGCGAAGAGAGGTAGTTCAGGTTTAAGCGAGGTGAAGGACAAAAAGAGAAAGTTGGATGGGCGTCAGCGGCCTAAGTACCCAGAGGGAGGGGCCTCTGGCGCTACGCTGACGCCCTTGCCGTAAAGGCGTGAATGTATTCCTTCAGGTAATCACGTGGCTGCACAATTCCCATAGCATATGTTGCACCGAGAGACATGACTGAAAGGGAACTGGCCTTTGATCTGAGAAAACAAAGGTGTTTAGTGACAAAATGCTGGGCTTGCAGCAAGTGCATTAATCATAAGGGCAAAAAGCCCTTTTCTGCTTCTGTTTGACTATTGTGGTTGAGTAAATTACAGTTATGTTAAAGCTGGTGATGAAAAGCTTTTAAATATAAATGTATATTTTATGATTATCCTGTTAAACCTGACATTAGGTCAAGGAATCTGATGCTTTTGCACTAAGAGTTTTAAACAAGGAAATCTGCAATGAGCATATCTGCTAATTGACTCAACTTCACTGTTATAATATGTTATATAATATATCCAAAAAAGCTAAGTCTGGTCCTCTGGACATTCAAAAAAAAAAGAAAAAAAAAAAAGAATAATAATTGTAGAAACGTTTCGTCTTTCATCCGAAAGACTTCCTCAGTCTGAGGTGCTGGGTTCAGCTCAGTCTTATAAATAGCACCCTCTCACAGTGTTACACAACCAGTTGGCTGATGACAGCCGAAACCAGCTGCTCACATGATCAAGGAGGACCATCAGCCTAACAATGGATCGTTAGCACCCTGATGGTTGTTTGCTATTCACAGAGGGCTGAGTGATACCAGCAATCACAGCATTGTAGGAGGGGGACAGTTGAACCCGGAGGCCTCCACCCCTGTTTAATGATGGGCGGTTTCTTTTCACAAAGATGGCCTCCTTTACTCCTCTCTCAAACCATCGTTCCTCTCTATCAAGGATGTGAACATCTTCATCCCTGAAAGAGTGACCGCTGGCCTGGAGATGAGTGTAGACTGCAGAGTCCTGACCTGATGATGTTGATCTTCTGTGCTGGGCCATCCTTTTGGCCAGTGGCTGTTTAGTTTCCCCGATATAAGACTGATCACAGCCCTCCTGACACTGAACAGCATACACAATGTTACTCTGTTTTTGCCGGGGGACTGGATCTTTGGGATGAACCAGTTTTTGCCGTAATGTATTTTGGGGTTTAAAAGCCACTGGGACGTTGTGTTTAGAAAATAAACGTCTCAATGTCTCTGAAACCCCTGCAACATATGGAATGGCCACTGGTCTGGGTCTGGGTTCCTTCTTTTCACCTGATGGTTGGCTGGAGTCCTGTTTGGGTTTCTTCTCTGCTTTCAGGAAGGCCCAGTTAGGATATCCACATTTCTCTAGAGCCTGTTTTGTGTGTGATTTCTCCTTCTGTCTGGCTGCTGAGTTAGTGGGGACGCTGTCTGCTCTGTGATACAGAGTCCTGATGACTCCTAACTTGTGCTCCAGAGGGTGATGGGAGTCAAACTGTAAATACTGGTCTGTGTGGGTGGGTTTGCGGTACACCTCAGTTTGCAAATTTCCTCTATCAGAAACTGAGACCTCACAGTCCAAGAAAGCCAACCTGCCATTTCTTACATCTTCTCGTGTGAACTTGATATATTTATCCACAGAGTTGATGTGATCAGTGAAATGTTGGACTTCCTGAGATTTAATTTTAACCCAGGTGTCGTCAACATACCTGAACCAATGACTTGGTGGTCTCCCTGAAAAGGACGTCAAGGCTCTCTTTTCTACCTCCTCCATGTACAGGTTGGCAACAATAGGAGAAACTGGAGACCCCATAGCACACCCATGTTTCTGCCTATAATATTGCTCCCCATATGTGAAGTAGGTTGACTGCAGGCACAGTTTCAAGAGTTGACACAGTTGCTCTGTGGAAAGCGTGGTCCTGCTGTTCAGAGTGGTGTCTGATTTTAACCTTAAACAGACCACCTCTACTGCTTAATCAACAGGAATGCACGTAAAGAGTGATGTAACATCAAAAGAGACCATTGTTTCATCAGTCTCCATGATGACATCCCTCACCTTATCCACAAAGTCCATGGTGTTCTGTATGTGGTGTTCTGAGCTGCCAACTAAAGGGATGAGTACAGATGCCAGATATTTGGAAACATTGTAAGTGACCGAGTTAATCATGCTAACAATTGGTCTTAAAGGTACACCTTGTTTGTGGATTTTGGGTAAACCATACAGACTTGGCGTGGCCTCCCCTGGGTACAGTCTGTGGTACAGAATATTGTCAATAGCCTTGTCCTGCTTCAAAATTTTCAGGCAATCTATCAACTTCTTCTTGTAACCACTTCCTGGATCTCTTTTCAGCGGTTCATAAGTGGTTAAGTCACTAAGGAGTGACATAACTTTCTCATGATAGTCTTTCTGGTTCAAAATCACTGTGCACCTTCCTTTGTCTGCTGGGAGAATTATGATGTTTTTGTCCTTGCTAAGCGTGGTGAGTGCATCCCTCTCTTCTCTACTGATGTTGGAAGGTGGTGGTTTAGCATTACTGAGACAGGCTGAAACTTTGACTCTGAGTTGTTCTGCTTCAAAGTCTTTAATTTTGTTGTTACGGATGGCTGACTCAGTGGCTGTGATCATCTCCACCAGTGGAATTCTACTTGGTGCCACTGCAAAGTTTAGCCCCCTGGCAAGAATCTCTGTCTCCGGCTGGGTGAGCTGTCTGTCAGATAAATTCTTCACCCACTTTTCTGTCTCCCTGGCATGTAATTGTGTATTGGAGTGTGGTCTTACACTGAATGTGTTGTTATTAGGCCCGAGCAGCTAAGCGCTGCAAAGGCCTATTGTAAATGTAGTGGTTTTTTTTTTTTTTTTAATTCTTCCCCCAAAAGAAGTGGCTTTTTGGGGGCCTTAACATATATGAAAACTCACCAAATTCGGCAGACTCGTCAGGACTGGTGAAAAATTACGTATTTTGTGGGCGTGGCAAAAATCGCCACAGAAACGGCTCAAGAGCGCCCCCTAGAAATTTTCAAAATACCCTCTGCATTGACCTTAGTTTGACGTAGAATCATGAAATTTGGTACACTTGTCCAACTCACCAAGATGCACAGAAAACCCTCTGGCACCAACGTTGTACGATAAATGGTAAGGCGGCCATTTTGGAACGATGACCAAATTTTCACCCCTTTTTGGCCGTTTACAGCCTCCGCATTTGAACGAACTCCTCCTATGGATTTCGCTCGATTTGGTTCAAACTTGGCCAGTTTCTTCATAAGGCACGGGGGAACAAACAATATCAAAATTGTGCGTTTTCATGAATGCTGAAGGGGCGGGGCCAGACGTCAAAGTTGGACATCTCGCCATGAAAAACGAAACGCTTACAGCTCTTACACGAAAAGAGTCTAATACATCAAACCTTCAGTGATTGACGCACATCCGGTCCCCTGCAATACTGAATGGTCAAATCATGACATCACTTAAGCCACGCCCCCTGACAACAGGAAGTGTAAAGTTTTACTTTGAACGGTCCATATCGGACCCCTGTTACCTAATCAGCGTGACATTGTGTCCAGTGACCGAAGACATGTTGGTGTAACAAGCTTTCCAGCACTGATCGTTTTGGGTGGAGCATGTGGGCGTGGCGACGTGGCGAAGTAAGACGTAACGCCGTCACCATACGTTTGGTTCTAAACTCCACAGATTTGATCCGAGGAGTACCAAAATCAGTATGATCGATCATTGCCCACCCCTTGAACAGGTGTCTATGCTAATTAGCAAATAGCCTCCACAGCGCCCCCTAGAATATTTAAAAACATCAGCCCCAAGCCATTTTTGGCCCAAAAATTCTGAAAATCGGTGAATATATGTATCTTCTCAGGATCTACCAAAAACTCTCTTGGAGCACTGGTCCAAAACAAACACGAAGTCTGCCATTTTGGATCAAAGGTCATTTTTCCACGTTTTTGAGTTACGTATTTAAACAAACTACTCTTAGGGATTTTGAAGGATTGCCTTCAAACTTGGTTAATATGCCCTTAACACATTGGACAGTAAAAGTTATCAAAAGCTTGCGTTTTCGTTTATGCTAAAGGGGCGTGGCCAGGCCTCAAACTTGCGCTTCACGCCATAAATTTCAAACTGCTATAACTTTCACATTGAAAGACTAAAATGTACCAAAAAAGGCGTTCAATACAGGATCAACTGGACTTTATTTGTTGCAGAAAACGTTTCGACTTCTGTCCAGAAGTCTTTTTCAATTCTGAATGGAAGCTGTGAGAACGAGAAGTTTTATACAGGCTTACAAGTCACGCACCAACATATGAAATTGGAAACTGAAATAACACCACAAATTAACTAACATGCCCATTCTATTTAAATTGACAAAACGACACATCCCAGCTTAACAAAAGGGGGTTTGTAACACATACATGTAAATTGAAAGATCACACCTTAACAGTAGGAGGTTCCCTTGAGGTCTCTGTTAGAAGACACAAAACTGTATGTAAATTGACAAACAACACCTCCCAAACAACAACAGAGGCTACTCAGAGAACTTTGTTAGTCTAATTTACAGACAAGGCATCCCTGCTCCCATCCGGTGTAAAACGTTTCGGAATCAAATCCAAAACTGAGTTATAGGTCTTAGACAGTTGAAATCTCAGACCTCCTCCTCTGTTAAGAGAAGGTTTTTCTCTCTTAACATACACAGCTTCCTTTACCCCCCTCTCAAACCATCTGTGTTCTCGGTCCAAAATTTGAACATTCTGGTCCTCAAAGGAGTGTCCCTTGTCCGTGAGGTGGTACACTAAAATGTACCAAACTTGGCATGAGTCATCCCTGTTGAATGCCCGACGATCCTCTGTGGTCATGTTGTGATGTCATCGAAGCCCCACCCCCTCAGAACAGGAAGTTACTTTTTTATTGGATTACTACAGTTATATCTCAGTGATACATTATCCAATCTGCACAAGATTTATTGTGATTCATCAGTGAACACTTCTACACACATTGATACTGTTATGTAAATTTTTACTCCATAGCGACCCCTATATTATTACTACAGTTATATCTTAGTGATACATTATCCGATCTGCACGAGATTTATTGTGCTTTATCAGTGAACACTTCGACACACATTGATAATGTTGTGTAAATTTTTACTCCATAGCGCCCCCTATATTATTACTACAGTTATATCTCAGTGAAACATCTTCCGATCTCCACGAGATTTATTATGCATCTTCAGTGAGACCTTGTGGACACATTTATATTATGGTTTAACATATGACTCCAGAGCGCCCCCTATATTATTAAAACTGTTATATCTCAGTGATACATCATCCGATCGGTACCAGATTTATTGTGCGTCATCAAGGAGCAGTTCTAAACGCATTGATATTGTTGTGTAAATTTTGACTCCATTGCGCCCCCTACATTATTTCTATAGTTATATCTCAGTGATACATCATCCGATCTGAACCAGATTTATTGTGCATCATCAGTGAGACCTTATGGACACATTGATATTGTGGTTTAACATATGACTCCAGAGCGCCCCCTAGATTATTCAAACCGTTATATCTCAGTGACACATCATCCGATCTGAACCAGATTTATTGCGTATCATCAGTGAGACTTTGTGGACACATTGATATTATGGTTAAACATATGACTCTAGAGCGCCCCCTAGATTATTCAAACTGTTATATCTCAGTGAGACATCAGTCGATCTGAACCAGATTTATTGTGCATCATCAGTGAGACTTTGTGGACACATTTATATTGTGGTTTAACATGTGACTCCAGAGTGCCCCCTAGATTATTCAAACTGTTATATCTCAGTGAGACATCAGTCGATCTGAACCAGATTTATTGTGCATCATCAGTGAGACTTTGTGGACACATTTATATTGTGGTTTAACATGTGACTCCAGAGTGCCCCCTAGATTATTCAAACTGTTATATCTCAGTGAGACATCAGTCGATCTGAACCAGATTTATTATGCATCATCAATGAGCCCTTGTGGACACATTGATATGGTGGGCTAACATTTGACTCAAGTGCGCCCCCTACATTGTTTCTATAGTTATATCTCAGTGATACATACTCCGATCTGAACGAGATTTATTGTGCATAATCAGTGCGACCTTGTGGACACATTGATATTGTTGTTTAACACTACTTTGACTAAGGCTGCGCTTTTTTGCGCAAGTAAACTTGGCTTCTAAATCCCCTGGTCCCTTTCAGTGGGCTATATAATGTCGATTCAAATGCTAATGACCCTACTAAAGACCCATTAATTGTACACCTACACCCCCCACCCCCTACCCCTCAGTCCAAAATCCTTGGACCCAGTGCAGGCTGTAATGGATTAATGCCGTAAACGGCCACCAAATGTAAGAAATAATGCGGTTGGTAAGGTATTTAAACACTTACTGAGCCACCATTATTGTAGATGCGCAGTTTAGCAGACTTTAATCTTGCACAAACTGCCACCATGCGCGAGTTCTTCCTTTTTCCGATACTAAATTGTTTTTACTGTGATTAGACAAGAATGTAATTTCACAAGAGGCTCAACTTATGTTGGTCTACCAAAAAAGATAGACCTTTTATT
Source organism: Garcialebias charrua (assembly GCA_038048925.1). Taxonomy (NCBI): domain Eukaryota; kingdom Metazoa; phylum Chordata; class Actinopteri; order Cyprinodontiformes; family Rivulidae; genus Garcialebias; species Garcialebias charrua. The sequence continues at coordinate 25,744 of JBBPBX010033967.1, forward strand.
GAAACTATCACAAGAATTACATTAAACATTTGTATCGATATTAGCTCTGATTTAATAACTACGTTGACAAGAATTCAAATTAAAACAAACAGACAATTAGGAACTTTCTGTTGGCACATTACTTGACAGATTAATAGCTTATGAAAAATAAGAAATAGGAGGAAGGAGTACTGGAAGCTAAGTTAAGCTAAAGTTGGTTACTTTGGTTACTTTACTGCTTCTCCACATCGAGAGGAGCCAGTTGAGGTGGCTCGGGCATCTGGTTAGGATGCCTCCTGGACGCCTCCCTGGTGAGGTGTTCCGGGCATGTCCCACCGGGAGGAGACCCAGAGGAAGACCCAGGATACGCTGGAGGGACTATGTTTCTCGGCTGGCCTGGGAACGCCTTGGGATTCCCCCAGAGGAGCTGCTCCAAGTGGCTGGGGAGAGGGAAGTCTGGGCCTCCCTACTTAGGCTGCTACCCCCGCGACCCGACCCCGGATAAGCGGAAGAAAATGGATGGATGGATGGATGGGTTACTTTGAACCAGAATGGGTGACACCTTTTTCCCACACGAGCAGACTGCTGGGCTCCCGCACGTTCAACACACCACGGCTCGTTACCTGTTGAAGGTTCGTCTCTTGGAGACAAGAGTGGAGAAGTTTGTGGACACACACGTGGATGGGTTTGTCCAGTGGCCGTCCAGTTGAAACTTCAGCGTGAGTGTGCTGATCCACGATACGAGGAACTCGCCTCCCTCGGCAGGAAACAACGGTCAAGCGCACAGACTGATTTTCAAAATAAAACTTTAGAAAACAAATTCTTCCAGAAGGTGAGTGAAAGGATCACAGTAAGGCTTTACTATGATTCCAGCTGAGACGTGGGTCGTTGACACATGACCGGGCCGTCTCCAGCTTTTCCCAGAGGAGAGAAAACCAGTTGTCATTTAGTTCTCTTCCAAAAACTAACCCAAAATGCAGGAAGTGCCCTTTAAGAAGGGGGTGTGACTTAGTCACATACTTCCTGCTGATTGGTTGTCGCACCCCTAGAGAGGGTGTGGCTTTGCAAGTGAGTGAGTTTGAGTGACAGATGATAGGGTAGACAATACACAGAACACAACGTCAGAGTATGCAGGTGCATGTGAACAAGTCAGTACTTTGTTTTGAGAACAGATTCATTGTTTTTAGAAAGGACGGGAGACCGAAAGCAAGCTATGTCTAGCACTTTTCCTTCGAAACAAAAACAGTTCAAACAAATACGAAGGATTGTTCCTTCAACTTTAGACACTTATTCTGCCTAGAGCAGACAGTTCAAAGCACGATCATTCTGAGATGTTCTCTTAACTTTGTCATATTTAAAATATACCAGCTTAGTAAAATCATCATTGAAATGACAAAAATACTGTTTGATCAATTCTGAATTAACACACATTAAAGAGAAAGTTCAATCTGATTAATTAGTGTCCATTAATTCATAATAATTGTTAACCCATATAAGTGTCCAATCGTCTCCTTGAGGGCTTCAAGAAGGTGTAACACTTAGAGTTTCAGAGAGGTGTGAACCCTAAAATATCAGAGACGAGGTGTATCACTACAAGGCCTTGTATAACATATAAGCATTTATCGCTGCCAGGTCAAGCATGTTGTAGAACACGGCAATGGGCTGCACCTTATATAAATGTGCAATCTGGTCCATTATACCGGTGTGTCAGTTGACCTTAGGTCATGTGACCTGTGTCGGTCCGTCAGTTGACCTTATGTCATGTGACCTGTGTCGGTCCGTCAGTTGACCTCATGTCGTGTGACCTGTGTCGGTCCGTCAGTTGACCTCATGTCGTGTGACCTGTGTCGGTCCATCAGTTGACCTCGGGTCATGTGACCTGTGTCGGTCCATCAGTTGACCTCGGGTCATGTGACCTATGTCGGTCCGTCAGTTGACCTCGAGTCATGTGACCTGTGTCGGTCCATTCAGTTGACCTCAGGTCATGTGACCTGTGTCGGTCCATCAGTTGACTTCATGTCGTGTGACCTATGTCGGTCCATCAGTTGACTTCATGTCGTGTGACCTATGTCGGTCCATCAGTTGACCTCAGGTCATGTGACCTGTGTCGGTCCGTCAGTTGACCTCGGGTCATGTGACCTGTGTCGGTCCGTCAGTTGACCTCAGGTCATGTGACCTGTGTCAGTACGTCAGTTGACCTCATGCCATGTGACCTGTGTCGGTCCGTCAGTTGACTTCATGTCGTGTGACCTATGTTGGTCCGTCACTTGACCTCAGGTCATGTGACCTGTGTCGGTACATCAGTTGACCTCAGGTCATGTGACCTGTGTCGGTCCGTCAGTTGACCTCGGGTCATGTGACCTGTGTTGGTCCGTCAGTTGACCTCGGGTCATGTGACCTGTGTCGGTCCGTCAGTTGACCTCAGGTCATGTGACCTGTGTCGGTCCATCAGTTGACTTCATGTCGTGTGACCTATGTCGGTCCGTCAGTTGACCTCAGGTCATGTGACCTGTGTCGGTCCGTCAGTTGACCTCGGGTCATGTGACCTGTGTCCGTCCGTCAGTTGACCTCAGGTCATGTGACCTGTGTCAGTACGTCAGTTGACCTCATGCCGTGTGACCTGTGTCGGTCCGTCAGTTGACTTCATGTCGTGTGACCTATGTTGGTCCGTCACTTGACCTCAGGTCATGTGACCTGTGTCAGTACGTCAGTTGACCTCATGCCGTGTGACCTGTGTTGGTCCATCAGTTGACCTCATGTCGTGTGACCAGTGTCGGTCCGTCATTTGACTTCATGTCGTGTGACCTGTGTCGTTTTGTCAGTTGACCTCATGTCATGTGACCTGTGTCGGTCCGTCAGGTGACGGACAACAATAGGTCAAGCATGTTGTAGAACACAGCCGTATATACATGTGCCAAGGACAAGGAGAGAGACAGTACTTGTAAACAAAATTATTTATTTGACAGACCATCAGGGTTACAGGATAATCAACACAGCAGTATAAGACAATTTTATGCATAAAATTGTTCTGGAGCAGACAAAGCTTTCCGTTCAGTGGATGTCCCAAAATGCTCAACTGTGAGATAAATTTAGGGTCTGTTATGTGTGAATTCAGGTCAGGGCCTCTCTTCTGACTAAGGGGGGAAGTGCAAGCAGAGTCTTCCCAGACAGCATTTACATTTGGGCCGGATCCGTTTACAAGTCGCCAGATCCGCATAACAGTCAGATGCGGTTTACAACTCTGAGCCAACTCCTTACCGGGCTCGTTTACAAGTCGCCAGATCCGCATAACAGTCAGAGACGGCGTGGTGTTGTGTGCCAGTTCCACCCCGATTCTGAGATCATGAGCTGCACTGACACCTGCGCTGGGTGTGGTTCTGATCCGGTTTTTGCCTGCAGACCGAATGCGCCAGCCTCAGAGGTTTACAAAGACTGGCATCTGGCTCTGATCTGGTCCCAGACTGCAAGCCAACTGCGCCTTCCTTGGCTTTATTTTTTTTAAGCAACAGACGCAGCACTGAGAGAAGTGATCCCTTACCAAAAAGTAGTATATGCAAGTATACTTAAAGTACACTAATTTTAAACTAAAAAAATAAGAGTATACTTTCAGTATACTTTTTAGGTACTTATCAAAAGTATACTTGGCCAAGTTTATTTTACACAATACTTGACTTATACTAAAAATAAACTAAAAGTCTAAGTATACTTAATCTATACTTATACCCTGATGCATGCTCAATAATCCAGGTAGAAAAATCTAAAAAAGCTAAGTCTGGTCCTCTGGACATTCAAAAAAAATTTTCTTCTTTTTGCTTTTTTTTTTTTTTTTGAATGTCCAGAGGACCAGACTTAGCTTTTTTAGAATCTATACTTATGTTTAAACTTTTGGCCAAGATATTTTACACAAAGTATTTTCACACTGGTTTATTTTTAGTACTTCTGTTTTAAACGTTTTGTCAGTTTTTTGAAACAGCTCGAGCTGTTTTTTTATATTGTTGTATATATATATGATCATGTACGTCCCAACCAATCAACGCCACTCTTGCTTGTCAGGTTGCATGTGAACTTTGTCCTAACCAATCAACGCCACTCTTGCTTGTCAGGTTGCATGTGAACTTTGTCCTAACCAATCAACGCCACTCTTGTTTATCGGGTGAAGTAGCATGTGATCATATCCAACCAATCAACGCCTCTTGCTTCGCGCGCTTCTTTCAAATGTAGCCATTTCCTTTCAACTGTTGGACAAGAAGCTGTTGTTGTGTTGGACTCAGCGCTCGTAAAACTTGCTTTTTATTAGACGTCGACTGGTCAGACTCTGGACGACGACTGGACATTCAGTTGGAAGTTGAAGGTCGGTTCGGTTTTGTTTATTTGCTAGCTTTTTTAGCTCTGTTCAGTTGAATGAACAAAACCTGCTGTTGCTAAAAGCTAAGCTAACAACGAGCTAAAACGGGTGTGTCGTGTATGCTGCTGAGGCAGATAATTTGAGGCAAGTAAAACACTGCAGGTTAGGTTATTCTAGCGTTTAAATAAGCCATATATGCTACGTTTTTTTTTTTTTTTGGCTTAGTTCCTGGATGGTTTTTCAAAGAGACAGGCCCCGCATCCTCACGCTGTTTGCGTCGCGTCTGTTAACACACATGCGCTCACTAGTCAGCAGAACAATAACCGCAGCCAGGCTGAGATACTAATTTACTTTAAATACGTATTTCAGCAACATACTGTTTTTGTAGCTGCTTAAACAAGAGGCTGAAGGAAGATATATCTCATTCACGAGGTCTTGAGAGTCAATTACTTTCTGAGAGTTTCATTAAAGATTTACTGGAACATGAGATATTTTGCTAACAGACACACAGGCAGGCTAATATGAGTGCCAGACTTTGGTGGTGGTGGTGCTAAACTGTTCATAGTAACACAGCAGAGGTGTTTGTCCCTTGTTGATGCGAATCTTTAGGTTTGAATGCTCTTTATTTGTCTCTAAGTTGATGGAAGCATCAAAGTGATGCATGTAGAACAGAAACTAAAGATTTATCACATGTTCTCTTTGATTCTGCAGGTTGTCAGAGATCAGCTGTGCCTCTCTGCTCTCAGCTCTTCAATCCAACCCCATCTGACACAACTGGATCAGACTCAGAACCTAGCCTTGAGAACTGCGGTAAAGTGAGCCACTCGTCATTGAGAGGTAATTTCTAAGTACCGGTAGTTTGAGTAAAGCAATTAAGACACTGATTTTTTGTTGACAGAGTTCACTTTGCTCTCAGCATTAAACGTGACGCTTGAACATGGTTTGGTTTCATGTTGCTCCACTTCATTCACCCAGAGTTTGAAGGAGCACACACCTTTTATTAATTAAAGCTGCACAGGTGCAGTAAATTAAAAGTCACATGATGCATCTGAGCATCCAATACAAAACAAGCCTATAAAGAAAAACAAATTCAAACAAAATGAGAGCAATACAAAAACATTCATAATGTCAACACCCCCACTTGCTCACATTTTGGGTAACTCCCTCAGGCTCTTAATGTTTCAAACCTAAATAAATTCTTCATACACCAAACAAACATTTCATACTTTTTCAACTTCATCTTGGTTGCTGGTTTGGTTAGTACGTCTGCAACCATATCATTTGTACTTTAAGAGTAAATGTACTTTTGTTTTAAAGGTCTCGAGTCCCACCTACCTGCTCCAACATTTTCCTCTGGACCTGTTGTCAGGTATAATCTGTAAATTTTAACATTTAAATACTGTATACACACACATTTCAGTACTACATTGTCTTTTTTTTCCCTCGGCTAGTCTGGGAGAAAAATACCTAAAGCTTCTGGATCCAGTTGTACACAAAGAAGTACCTGTGAGGCCAACCCTGTAATGGGTAAGTGCTGGCTACTTTGGTTTTTGTTTTCCATTGTTTGGTATGTTCATTGTTATGGAAGATCAAAACTGACATAATTAGAAGTAAAAGCATGTATATGAATGGACTGATAAATTAATAAATACACTAAAAATGCACAAATTAAATTACAAAGGAGAAATTTACTTCATGTTATATAATTTAATTGACCTTTTTATTTTCCAGGTTAGTTCCAATAAATTATATATTTCTGCTTATAATTTACATTTTACTGTATTTTTAAAATATATATTTTTGTTTTTCTTGTAGATGCATTTGTGCCTTTTAATGTTTATATTCAATTATTGTTTATATTTTTTTTCCCACAAGTTTTTCTTTTTTAAATGGGTCTTACATTTCTATGTCTCCTGTTTTGACTTTACCTTATGCATTTCTGCTTCATGCACAGTAGATCTACACATGGATCCTGCTCCTTCCTGTTTTTTTGACCAATAGAAGTGGAGCTGACCCAAGAAGCTCTGCCCACCTTATTTACATCATGAGACAGAAATACATAAGATGAAGTAAAAACGGGTGACAGAGAAGTGTAAAAACACATGGAAATAAAAAGACTTTTGGGGGAATAAATATAAAATAAATAAATATTTACAATATAAATATTGGGAGGCACAAATGCAGATACAAGTAAAAAGGAACACAAAAATATGTTTTTAAAAACAGTATGTAAAGTTTATTGGAACAAAGCATAAAAATAAATATGAAGGTAAATTAAATTATAAAACATGAGGTAAAGTTCTCCTTTTTTAATTTAATTGATGCATTTCAAGTGTATTTATTGGTCATTTTATATACAGTATTTTGGCTTTTACTTCTAATTATGTCAGTTGGGGTTCTTCATTAATTGTTACCTGCATGATTTGAATTTATTTTACAATCTCTGATGTCCATATCCTCTGACCTAGGCCTCACTGAATTCTCTAATACTTGACTAAATGTGTTGAGAGCCTCCAGCTGACTACATGCACACGTAAGTTATGACAATTTCTTATGTTTGTTTGTTTTTGTTTTATTATATTCTTCTTCTTCTTTCGGCTTTTCCCTTTTCAGGGGTCGCCACAGCGAGTCATCCTCCTCCACCTCACTCTGTCCTCTGCATCCTCTGTCCTCACTCCAACTACCTCCATGTCCTCTCTAACTGCATCCATATATCTCCTCTTTGGTCTCCCTCTTTGTCTTTTTCCTGGCAGCTGCATTTCTAACATCCTTCTACCAATATACCCACTGTCCCTCCTCTGGACATGTCCAAACCATCTCAGTCTGGCCTCCCTAACTTTATCTCCCAGTTGT
>JBBPBX010033968.1:0-14808 GCA_038048925.1 Garcialebias charrua
CTGCCTGCAGTCCAGACCTGTCCCCCATTGAAAATGTGTGGCGCATTATGAAACGTAAAATACGACAACGGAGACCCCGGACTGTTGAACAACTTAAGCTGTACATCAAGCAAGAATGGGGAAGAATTCCACCTGAAAAGCTTCAAAAATTGGTCTCCTCAGTTCCCAAACGTTTACTGAGTGTTGTTAAAAGGAAAGGCGATGTAACACAGTGGTAAATATGTCCCTGTGCCAACTTTTTTGCAATGTGTTGCTGCCATTGAATTCTAAGTTAATGGTTATTTGCAAAACAAAATAAAGTTTCTCCGTTCGAACATTAAATATATTGTCTTTGCATTCTATTCAGTTGAATATGGGTTGAAAAAGATTTGCAAGTCATTGTATTCTGTTTTTATTTGCGATTTGCACAACGTGCCAACTTTTCTGGTTTTGGGCTTGTACATATAAGAATAAACCTTACAGCAGACAACAGACCTGACTCCAGCACAAGTCCACACACACTCTTCAAAGGCAGGGCCACGGTTATAAAAACCCCGGATGTCGTCACCGCCTCCTTGGACCCTGGGACCTCCTTGGACTGCTTCAGGACCGCCCTAGAACCACCTACACTACCACGTGACCCTCCTTTCTGTCAACAATCTATCAGCTTCAATGTAAACATCAAATGTTATGTCTGTGTATGTGCAGGCGTGTAATTGTTCCCTAGTGAAAACAAAGCCCGAGAGAAAAACGTTCTGCCTAGTGTCACATTTCACATTATAAGGCAGAATTAAGTGAATACAAATAATGGAGCATAGTGGGTGTGTAATACTGATAGAAATATATTTCACCACAATAACTCGTCTGCTTAATCCCATTAAACAAACTCTTGAGGACTCTGCTCAAAAATGCGACCTGTTTCTTTCATCTTTTAAAACCAAAATTGACACTATCAGATCTCAGCTCCACAACCTCCCTGTTCTCAGTGTGCCATCTACCCGTCTGCATTCTGGGACCCTTAACAGCTTTGACGAAGTTGTTCAGAGTGAGGTGGAGGCCATCATCAAGAAAATGAAGCCTTCATCCTGCGCCCTGGATCCTTTCCCCTCGTCTCTCATAAAATCCAATCACTCTGCAATAGGCCCACTTATCACTCAAATAATAAATCAGTCTCTTCAATCTGGTCATGTTCCACTGCCTCTAAAAACTGCCATCATTAGGCCTCTTCTGAAAAAATCTAATTTGGATCCCGACATTTTTTCTAATTACCGCCCAATTTCACACCTCCCTTTTCTGTCTAAAGTGCTGGAAAAAGCAGTTGCTGCTCAGCTGCAGGATCACTTACAACAACACTCCCTGTATGAGAAGTTCCAGTCTGGATTCAGGGCAGCTCACAGTACTGAGACTGCACTGCTGAGAGTTACTAATGATGTCCTCTTGGCTGCTGACACTGGCTCTCCCTCCATCCTTGTCCTCCTTGACCTCACTGCAGCCTTCGACACTGTGGACCATAGTATCCTCCTCCACCGTCTTCATGTGGAGGTCGGTCTCTGTGACACCGTCCTGGACTGGTTTAAATCTTTCCTCTCCAATAGGCTGGAATGTGTTAGTCTTGGCAACGCCACGTCCCAGACAGTCTCTGTCTCCTGTGGTGTCCCTCAGGGGTCGGTTCTGGGGCCCCTGTTGTTTTCCCTTTACATGCTGCCTTTAGGTCAAATTATTAATCAGTTCAACATTTCTTTTCACTGTTATGCCGACGATACACAGCTTTACATCAGGACTGGAGCATCCTCATCTTCCACCTTGTCATCTCCATCTTCACTCACTGCCCTCTCTGCCTGCCTGGAGGCAATTAGGGCATGGATGAATCAGAACTTTCTTCAATTAAACTGCTCCAAGACCGAGGCCATACTGATTGGCACCCCTCACCAGGTACAGACATCTACTATAACAACACTTTCCTTTTCTGGACAAGACATCCCCCTCTCCACCTCTGTTACAAATCTTGGAATAAAAATGGACTCCAATCTTACATTTGAAAATCACATTAAGCTTCTGTTTAAAACTTGCTTCTTCCATCTTCGAAACATCTCTAGACTTCGCCCATCCCTAACTTTTTCCGATGCTGAGAAGCTCGTCCATGCTTTTGTCTCCTCCAGGCTCGACTACTGCAACTCCCTGTTTATTGGAATCCCTGGCAAAAACCTTCAGAAACTTCAATATATTCAAAACAGTGCTGCAAGGATCTTGTTGCGAGTTCGTAAATTTGAACATATTACGCCCATTCTTCATAACCTTCATTGGCTTCCTGTCGCCTACAGAATTCAGTACAAAACTGCTCTCATTACACATCAATGCTTACATGGAACTTCACCAGATTATCTGAAGGATATTCTTATTCCACACTCATCCACCCGGTCGCTGCGGTCACAGAACAGTAATCTCCTTCACATTCCGAGAACCAAATTAAGGACCATGGGAGACCGGGCTTTCAGTGTGGCTGCCCCCCGCCTGTGGAACTCTCTTCCTGACTGTCTGAGGGTCCCACAGTCTGTGGTTGACTTTAAGAGCGGCTTGAAGACCTTTCTTTTCAACCGAGCATACTCTGCCTCCTCATGATTCTACTTTTGATCTTAGTTGATACTGTTATTGATTTTACTTGTTCTATTACTTGTTTTATTGACATTTAATTTCTGTTGCACCGTGTAGCACTTTGAGATTTTCATTAATGAAAAGTGCGTTATAAATTGAATTCATTATTATTATTATTATTATTATTTACTTTTAATTTACCTAAAGTGAACAGATGCCAAAATATGAGACTGTATAAAGAGTATGGTAGATACCGTAGTAGTAATTTATTGTTAAGTACTTTAGATGAAAATCAGACTAGACTTTATATTGCATATTTGGCTTGTTAGGTATTTTTATTTTTTTATTTTATTGATTTTGTTTAAAATTCAATTATATAATTAATAAATAAGTTATTTTTAATTTGACAGCACATATAAAACATTTGTATATAAATGTTTATTTTTGGCAAAAAAAACTGAATGCATCTATTGATAAGCTATAGTAATTAATTCAATTGATACAAATATTAAAGTAAAAAAGTAGCATGAATATGGGACATTTTCCTCAGTTTGAGTCATTAAACTCTTTAGTAAAAATTAAAAAAATTCTTAATAAATGGATTTTATTGTTTCAATGTGTTTATGTCCCATCCATGCAGGAATGTATTTATTTAGTTATGTATTTATTGTGACCACATACGTGTGTAACTTCAACTCAGCTTGCCTACAAAAAATATTGATTTTTTTTTATTTATTTATTTTTGTCTTTGTCTGTGTTTACAGCATATATGCTCCATGTCTTAATGCCAGTTTGGGTGCATCACTGTGATCACAATACTGTGCAACATACAAGTGTTGCATGTATGCAGTACAGAAAATAAAAAAATGTTTTGTAAAAACAAAAAGTACCATGTGGACACGGTCTAAGTGTTTACATTTGCCAATGCATCAATGATTGATGCAAACACAAATTAACACAATACTGTATTAGGAATTTTAATACAACCTGGTTTCATCCAACAGCCCAAAACATGTTAGACATGTAACTCAAGTGAGTCTGGACATGCATATAAGACTGTGTGCTGCAGCAGTTCATTAAATACTCTGTGCCTTGAGGTAAATCAGAAATTAAACTGGTCCGAGAGAACAATAATGGGTTTATTCTCCAATAATAGGTTAACATTTATATATGTCAAATGTGACTTTAATACAAAGTAGCTAATGAGTTTTTTTTGTTTGTTTTACTTACAGAACATTTACAGGAATTTTTAATATATGTTTCATATTTCTCTTAGTTTAGACTGTAGCTTCCATGACATGAAATACAGAAGAAAAGTAGACAAGACCACCTTGAACCAACTTGTGTCCACTAAATATTTGTGCCACCATCCCCTTGCATGGCAGAAACACCTGAACCAATGCACAACAGAACAGTAGGCTAATCCTGGTAGCATCATTAATTCATATAGCTGAACCACACGCTGAAATGGCCTCAGCTCAGTTTGTCTCCACTTAGACATCTTTTATGCACTCCAGCCGTAGGTTGGTGATTGGCTGCAGCTTTTTGAATAATAGTCCAGTCCTGTCTCCTCTTCTTGTTCAGATGTTACAAAACTAATTTTCTACCTTTATCCTCAAGAAAATCTTATCAGGAGAAAGTTGTAGGATCATAGAGTGCTACAAAAGTTTTAATGATGAAAGTGCCAGCAGCAAATTGTAACATGATTCACTGGCGCCTGAGAGAAGCTTTTTGACAGATGAGACAATAATCTGCTACGGGAAGAAAGAAAAAAAGGGAAAGATTGGTCTTATCAGCAAAATTACTTGTATACAGTATTTAAAAAAAAGAAAATGCCTTAACAAACTCTGAAACAGCTTAGGTAGCGCTTTAAATTATTTAAGAAAGTATTTTCTAAAGTTTGTATTCCCATTAAACAATATAAACTTCATTTTATTAATCATACAAAACATTTAAATTTATATGCAATCCTTTTATTTGTGTACCTACTAATGGAATTAGTTTCCCAAATGCAGAGTCGGTTTGGTTTTTGGGATGCATCTATCAAACTTGTGCAGATAAGGACAAGACAAATGGTCATGCTTATATTAACTACACATAGACACCTAAAACTAATATTTACACATGGCACTGTTTGATAAACCGTTGCCTAATTGCACCATTCCACAGCTCATAAACACTCCTGGTATCCATTAACGTGAGGTAATTAGTTGTAATTTGCATCACAATAGCATAATTGTTTATGAATATGCAATCAGAGGATAATTAACTTGTCTTATTCTGCATTTTCGAGATGAGAAGCAAAACAAAAAAAGTGGTAAGTCGTTGTACTCTGGAAAAAAAAAAAAACAGTCCTGCCCCCTTTCACTTTACTCCATTGACAACACACTTCTTACGCTTTGATAAAAACTCAAGTTAGTCTGTTTAATTCTTGTTAGCCCACTTTTATCCTTTCTTCTTTTTTTATGTTTGGTTATAAAAGAGTGAAGACTCATTAAAGGCTGTGTAGTTGTTGCATGTAAGAGTTTGTCTGCAGAATGCTGCTGTGTTCAGAGGAGAAAGTGAAGATTTTTAGTAGCTGAACAGACATAATGATGGAAACCCTGGAGAGAAATATGGTATGAATTGTGATACATGTGAATATTCAGACAATGGAAGCTTTGAGTTCGGTATTTCAAAATATTCTTGCTGACATAATAAGCTAAATAAAGGTTGAATGAATGAATAAATATGTAGCATTTTTTAAATTCTGTATTAAACATCACATTGAGCTTCGAAGACTCGTTTGTCCAAACAGGTCCCACTTGTAGACAATAAAAAAGTAGTGAAAAATAACACATATTGGAGACAAAAAAAATAAAAAAAATCTAACATTCTCTTAATCTTTGGCTGAAGGTTAACAGCATGATAATGAAGAAAAAAGTAGCACAACAAGCACAATAACGCCGACATTCTGCAGGTGGGATGCAAGGGCAGTGAGCATGTCCAACGACAACACACAGAGGGTGCAGTATCTTATGCATCCTGGTTGATTTGAACACGAGTTACCAAGGTATGTAATTAATGAGGGGATTTTGCTACTTGTTAAAAGCAATCTGAAGCTCTCGACCTTGACCTCTCTAAATGGCTTTAAGAATCTGTTGACTCCTGGCAAGAACCAATGCAGATATGTTCCTGTTTTTAGTTGTCTACTTCTGTTTTGCGACTTTGACATATATTTTTTTAATGTTAAATAATAATAATAACCTGTATGTCTCTCTTATGATTGTCTATTGTTGTCGCTGTTGTCATCATTATTTGTTGAAATCAGGTCTCTCTTGTAAATGAATCATCGAGGCTCAATGGGATTAACCTGCCTAAATAAAGGTTTAATGAATTGTACCTACCATGGTCAGCAAATAAATTTCATTACACACATTACCAGACTTGCCTGCCACACTTCCACTGTGGATGTGAACACAGTGAAATTAACTCAATAGCAGCTGTTTGCCTGTTTTGACACATTTGAATGTTGTGGTTAAAATGTTTAATTCATGCCTAACGTTGAGGTTTGAGGAATTACTTTGTGTCTCTATACAAAAAAAGATTAAATTGTTATCTGGACAAGTTTATTTTTTTGGGGGAAAAACCGTTTTGTCTTTTATTCATTAGACTTCATCAGTCTGAGGCCTGCAAACACAGATCTGTTTTATACCGTACTTTTCAGACTGCCACATATTTTTACATGAATTAGCAAGTCCTACAACTTAAAGACTGAAGTGACTAATTTACGTCCCCATCCCCACCCCCCATATTTGTAACCTAATTTTTGGCTGAGATCTGACAATTTCATTCATTCTGACATGGAAAATAAACACTACCACTTTCCACCACTAGAGGACCCTCTTATGGCAAGCCAAAGGTCTCATTAATGGATGTGAAACATACCGGATTGGTCGAGAACCGGGTTAACAACGACCGCAACCAGTGCTGTTAACAAACAGGGTGCCGGCGGAAATTGTGCTACTGTTAGTCGAAGACCCCGAGGAGGGAAATGTGTCAGGAGACAGAGGGATAATAGGAAAGTGAAATATGTAGGACTGAGGGTTGCAACTCTAAATGTGGGGACAATGACAGGCAAAGGTAGAGAGCTGGCTGACATGATGCAGAGAAGAAAGGTAGATGTTTTATGTGTCCAAGAGACCAAGTGGAAGGGCAGCAAGGCCCGCAGCATTGGAGCAGGGTTCAAACTGTTTTACCATGGTGTGGATAGAAAGAGAAATGGAGTAGGGGTGGTCCTGAAGGAGGAGTTGGCAAAGAATGTAGTAGAGGTGAAGAGAGTGTCAGATAGGGTGATGTGCCTGAAGGTAGAAGCAGAAGGTCTGATGCTAAACATCGTCAGTGGTTATGCTCCACAGGTTGGATGTGATGGGGAGGAGAAAGATAGATTTTGGAAAGATTTGGATGAAGTGATAGAGAGTAACAGCATGAGAGAGACAGGTAGGAAGGTACTTGGTGTGTCATCTGGACAGAGAATAGATGATGAGGAAACCTGGTGGTGGAATAGTGAAGTGCAGGACGCCATTCAAAGAAAGAGATTAGCCAAGAAGAAATATGACAGTGAGAGGAGACGGGGATATAAGGAGATGGGACATAGAGCAAAGAGGGAAGTAGCTGCAATGAGTTATATGGGAGATTGGACAATAAAGAGGGCGAGAAGCCCCATCCCTACTATTAATATGTATATGTCTATTACTACGACTGTTATTATTAATATTATTACCGGTAATATTATTATTATTGTTATTGTTGTTGTTATTGTAATTATTATTATTATTATTATTATTGTTATTAATAATATTGTTATTAGTATTACACTAATGCTACTACTGGTATTTCTGCTGTTCCAAACTGAGGTGAGTTTGGCAAAGTTAGAAGAAAGATGGATCACAAACAACCTCAGAAATGTCAAGGACGAGAACGTAAGGTCAAAGACTCATTTCCATTGCTCCTGCAGAGAATTGCCTCTGGAAATGAGAAACAAACATGTGTTGGTCTTGCCTAGCTTTTTGCCGTATATCTCTGTAAATTACACAAAACCATAAAGGCTGCATGACGCCACTAATTTGCAGTGATGGCACCTTTTTTTTCTTCTTCTTTTAATTCCAGCACTGCCTGCTGAGGTGAGAGAAATGTTCACCCATATGTTTCTGACTCAGTTTTATGATTTTACCGCTCAGCAGGATGACTGTAAATCACCACACGTGGACTTAAAGGAAGAGAGTAAAAATGCACAAAAAGACAAACGGTATCTTTACACGGCTTCCTGCCCACCACCTACACTCTATCACATTCCCAGCACACACCTCCCCCGCCATAACCCAGATGGTTTGTCCAAGCTGCAGAGCGGAGAGACACTGAGGCCACAGCGCATCAGACTGAGGGATTCTGCCTTCCCAGCTGAGCTTTTAACACAAGGAACAACAGCCCACGTCCACTGCATGAGATGCTATGTGTCAGAGACGGAGATGGCTAGAGAGAACGACAAGATGAAAGAGAGACAGGGAGACAACAGACACAGAAGCACAGCTCCCCACAGTGGAGCTCTCCTGTACCATCCATTGTATGCCACACAAAAACAATGAAGACATGTAAAAGCATAATTTCTGGCAGAAAGCTGTTTGACCAACAAATATCTTGTGGTTTTATTTACATTCCTTAAAACTAGGTCCAAGATGGACTAATAATTTTCATTCATTCAACCTTTATCTAGTCAGGTAAATCTCATTGAGCCTCGTGGGCTCATTTACAAAAGTGACCTGCTACAAACTAAAGAATGATGAACAGCAATGGTAGAATTTCCTTAAACAAAGAAAAACAGAAAAAACATACGAGAGAAATACAAAGTGAAATGCAAAGTATCAAAAACTAACAAAACACCACAAGGTAGATGTACAAAATCAATAAGGTAGATAATATCCAGTAACGTCAAACCCTCAAAACAGTGGTCCCACAACAAGCATTTTAAATTAGTTTTGTTGTTGTTGTTGATTTTTCGTTATCATCTGGACTTTTCACATCAATTTGGGTTAGGGTGCACGGAGGTCTTTTATTTGATATTCAGCTCTGTATGGGCCATGCCCTGCAGGCACTCTGTCAAACATAATGTAATTAGAGAATTGGGTTGACACAGGCAAACAAGGGTGATGAAGGCTAATCAACTTCCCGAGTCACTTTTCATCTGTAATCACAGGGACAACGAGAGAGCGGCCGAGGCAGATTGAAATTAAAATGATTAGAAACTTAAATCCCAGACCATTTAAGTTTGAAGAGAAGTTAACCGCAATTAAATTGATCATTTATTTACATCTTCCCATTAATATCCTCAGCCTCTCTCTGCCCTAATTTCACATGCGTTCATCTGCTTTCAAAATGATGAGGCATACATTATGTGCATAACTGCACACAGGAGCATTGATCTGCATGTCATTGTTAAACATTTCATGCCCAAACGATAAACATTATGCTGCAGAAACAGACACTTTGGAAATGACCTTTTATGGCCTGGCTGCAGAGATTTGCTCCCATTCAACCTCAAACAAATTAGTGAGGTCAGTGACTGATGTAAAATGAACATTGGATTATAGTTTGGATGCTTGCCCGTTTCTAACGTGTTGCATGGGGATAAGATCACAACTTCAAAAAGACTTGACTACTTCCCCATGAGGAGAACTAAAATGGGTGTTTTGTAAATGTACCTTTTTTTTTAGAAAAAGCAAACTTTGCACTGTGACATTAGTACCTTTTATTTTATTTTAATGACTTGAACACAAGAGAAACAGCCTCTTACAGTAACAACGAGCACTGTGGGCTAATAAAAAGGGCAATGCTTGTAGATGCTCTTGCGATTGATTAGCTTGACGTTATTAGCTGTTCTCAGAAACTATTCTTCCATGAAAACTGTTGCTATTTATGAAGGAGTGTTGAACAATAGCTTCTTGATTCTTGGAGTAGTGCTGCTCTGATTATGTCTAACATAACCGTAATTTTTAAAGTTACAGTTGAAAAATGCAGATGTTTTGTAAGCACATTGCTACCATAAATCCATGTTGCAGTATGTCTCATTACTGTAACAGCATTTCCCCAAGGAGACATTAGTGTGATTCTGTAAAATCCAGAGCTAAGAGATGGCTCAAAATATAAAGTATGACTGAATTTCTGGTATTTATGTCCAGGATCATTACATGGGTAGTCAATACTAACTCGCTACTCAATGTTGCATGTATTCAAATAATTAACATTAAGTTGTAACCAAGAAAATCATATTGCAAACTCATATATTCACAGAGGGTTTGATTTAAAAGCCACTTTGAAATATTTTAATGTCACTGAGATTTGTGATGGATCTTTAAATAATCATGTCAGACACCTTCAGCTTGCATATATCAGCTAATATCAACCCATATTAAATTATCTTCATTAAAATTTGTAAAAATGTATAAAAACATATTGCAAATGAAGTATTAATTCACTTACTTGAAAATTCAAAATACCATATTTTTCGGACTATAAGGCGCACCAGATTATAAATTGCTTTAAGCGAAACAAGTTATTTTTGACAGATTACTGAACACTGTGCACTACAGAAAAAATCACTTTGAGGTCAGTATGCACAACCAGAATAAATGCATAAGGTGCACTGGACTATACAGCTCACTGTCAATTTTTTGAGAAAAATAAAGGATTAAAGTGAGCCTTATAGTCTGAAAAATATGGTACATGAATATAATTATTTTTTTAGAAAAAAAAATGTTTATCACATTAAAAATAATCTTTTGGTTGACCAATAACAAAGTGAAAAACCTCATATAGATTTTGTTATTTGCTTGTAATAATGCTGTCATTCGTCCTTCTACAGCATTCACCCACCAAATGCACCAGCATCTTACATTAATGGTCTATGTAAATGATAATTAATCTGAATGGTCCTTTTTTTATTTGTATCTAAAGTTATGTTATATAAGTAACAGCACACCTGCACATAAACTCCCCCCCTCTCCTGATGGCCAGGTGCTGGCGCTGTCCTCAGACAGTGTAAGGCGATCATTTATCAAGATTAATGCCCGGAAGGCCTCTGGTCCTGACAACATACCTGGTCGTGTGCTGAAGGACTGTGCAGGGGAACTCGCAGCGGTCTTCACGGACATCTTTAACATCTCACTGAGCCAGGCCATCGTCCCCACCTGTTTCAAAGCCACCACCATCATCCCTGTCCCAAAGAAGGCAACGCCCGCATGCCTCAATGACTATCGCCCAGTAGCACTCACCCCCATCCTGATGAAGTGCTTTGAACGGCTAGTCATGAAAAGCATCACATCTGTCCTCCCTGCCTCCCTGGATCCCTTCCAATTTGCATACCGACCTAATCGCTCAACCGACGATGCCATCTCCTCTGCCCTCCACACAGCTCTCACACATCTGGACACGAAGGACTCTTATGTTAGAATGCTGTTCATCGACTTCAGCTCGGCATTCAACACCATCATCCCCCAACAGCTCATCCATAAACTGGACAGTCTGGGGCTGAACACCTCAATGTGTAACTGGCTGCTAGACTTCCTGACCGGGAGACCACAGACAGTACGGATCGGAAGTAACACATCTAGCACCATCACATTGAACACAGGGGCCCCACAAGGATGTGTGCTGAGCCCCCTTCTATTCACCCTGCTAACACACGACTGCACACCATCGTACAGCTCCAACCACTTCATCAAGTTTGCGGACGACACAACAGTGGTAGGTCTCATCAGCAACAACGATGAGACGGACTACAGGAACGAGGTGAGCCGCTTGGCCTTGTGGTGCGGACACAACAATCTCACTCTCAACGTGGAGAAGACAAAGGAGATTGTCGTGGACTTCAGGAAGAGGGATGCACAACATGCCCCTCTGACCATCAACAGCACCGCAGTGGAGAGAGTGGACAGCACCAAGTTCCTGGGAGTGCACGTCTCAAAGGACCTGTCCTGGAGCAGGAACACTGCAGCACTGGCCAAGAAGGCTCACCAGCGCCTCTACTTTCTCCGCAAGCTGAAAAGGGCTGGAGCTTCAACCCCCATCATGTGCACCTTCTACAGGGGTGCCATAGAAAGTGTCCTGACCAGCTGCATCACGGTGTGGTTTGGTGCATGCACTGCATCATGCCGCAAGAGCCTCCAGCGCATCGTGAAAGCAGCTGAGAAGATCGTCGGCACCTCCTTGCCCTCACTGCAGGACTTACACAGCAAACGCCTCACTCGGAAAGCCCACTGCATGGCAGGTGATCCCACACACCCACTACACAGCCGCTTTAGACTGCTGCCATCAGGGAGGAGACTGAGGAGTCTCCAGGCTCGAACCAGCAGACTGAGAGACAGCTCTGTTCATCAGGCAGTCAGAATGCTAAACACTCTGCCTGCTCTGCCTCCCCTCCCATTTGAACTGCCTTAACACAAAAAACTTTCTCACACATTACCACTCAACACAAAGTTTTTAACACTGGACTCTGTGTCATCAAACGGGTTATTCACTAAACTCTCGGTCATGTGTTCATTCAGTTTGCACTACTTCTCATATTTGCACTAATGTTTGTATTACATTACTGCCTATAGTCATACTACTGTTTACATTCACTGTTTACATTTATTAATACGGTTTACATTTACTACTACTGCTTTACATTTATTACTACTGTTTACATTTACACTACTTTTATCTATACTACTGCAGATACATATATAGCATGCTCTGACTAGCCTTATCTAAGGATGCCAAATGTGCCTTATGTGCCTCACTGCATATGCCACTTTGCCTCTATACCAACATCAACTACCTCATACATATACTGTGTACATTAACTCATATGCTGCTGTGCCACTCTTTGCAAATGTCAATGCTAGAACCTTCAGTTTATTTTATAGATATACTTTTTATACTTTTTATACTACTATGCAAAAACTCAGGACAGTATTACACTTTTATTATTTCATTTTATGCTTATGTTCATTGGATGTTTGGTGTTTCAGTGTTGGTGTAAATTTTCATACTTTTATACTACTATGAAAAACTCAGGACAGTGTTACACTTTTACTATTTTATGCTTATGTTTATTAAATGTTTTAGTGTTTAGTGTTTAGATGGTTACTGTTGCACCGAGGGACTGAGAGAAACGCAATTTCGGTCCTGTGTATGTCCTGTACATATTGCAGTTCTGACAATAAAGTTGACTTTGACTTTGACTTTTGACTAAGACCCATTTTGATGCATAATGTTTAAACAGATCCCCAAATAAAACTGTTACATATACTTTTTTAGGAATTTGATCCTCATAAGCAAGTGAGTATCGGTTGTTTGAATGTTTGTTATAGAAATTAACTCATTTAGCCCCACTGGCAACAATTGTTGCCAAAGTGTATCACTGTCATTTTCCACTCAGTAAAAAAATCTAAAATGTATTAATGCAACATTTTCCACCTATAAACTAGTAGACAACTTAGACAAAGGTTTTGATTTTAAAAAATGATTCCAAGTGCTTCCTGTTGCATGATATCACATGTTTCCTGGGCCATCCGGCTGAAGACATGGAATATGCAAATCGTCCTGGAAAAAGGTAATTTTTATAACATTTTTTATGGTTTTCCCCCATAAATTTTTATAATTATTTAATCTTTCAAGTCTCTACAGTAACACTCTCCACAAAAATTGTACCTAGGATAAATATTTTTTTGTTCATGGGCGTCTTTTTGTAAGTGGCAACAAAAGTTGCCAATGGGCACATAGCTTGTCGCTAACTACAGGAAAACACTGTCTGCAGGATTGCACCTAATTTTCTTATTTCAAATTGTAAAATGATGTGCAATGTCTTATTTTAGTCTTCTAAGGATACTCTTCCTAGCAAAATAAATTAAGTAGTCAAGGCCTGTGTGTCTAAGATTTTTATTCGCTTCCATACATCATTCTCAAACATCATTTTTTTGCTAGCCTAACATTAGCTTGTGTTTCGCTGAGGTAAAATATGTTGCTGATCTAGCCATATGTAGGAAGCCACACAGATCTGGTGGAAACTGGACTTGGTCAGGGACCAAGTGTGGTTCTTGGCCTGGCAGAGAAAGCTGAAGTTCCGCCTGGAGTCAAGTTTTACCATGACAACCTCTTCACAACCCTGACCCTGGTGGATGAGATGACCCTGAGAGGCTATGGCAGCTGTGGCACGATGCGACAAGCTCAGCTCCACAAGGTTCCTTTCACAGAACCCAGACCTTCAAGAAGACACCCAGAGGAAATGCTGAATATCTGGTTGAGGCAGAGAAGCTGATTGTAAGGTGGAATGACAACAGCATAGTCACTATGGTGTCAAACATGGAAAGGGAGTTCATCGAAACTGAGGCAAAGAGATGGAACAAACAAAAATGGACCATGGACAAGGTCAGACAGCCCAAGTGTATCCAGGATTACAACACACACATGGGAGGAGTGGACCTGCATGACCAGTTTGTCAGCCGCTACAGAGTCAACATACGGTCCAAGAAGTGGTGGTGCCATGCTTCAGCTGGGCCCTGAACAGTGCCATGGTGAACAGCTGGTGCTATTGAGAATGAACTTTCTTGTCTTATTACAGGTACACAAGGCTGCATGTTATTTAGCAATATCACAATCGTGTTTGTGATGTTTGACATGAGGTGATCGCTAGTGCTCTTCATTTGACAAGAGCAACAGTGATGATATCCAGACCAACATCACAAACTCAAGCATGATGTTGCTTTTACAGAACATTCTACATATGGGGCATGACACTGTAGAAAGGAGGATATTGATAATTCATCAATAGCTTCATAAATGAACAAAAACATGGCATATTCATTCATCTATCATGCTTGTTTTTTCATTCATTTAGAACCTGGAAAAGTGGGCAGAAAGATCTCCTCTCCTTCCAGAGGCTGGTAGCCCAGACCCTCCTCCTGCGCCATGGAACAAAGCCAAGTAGGCAGGGCAGAAGATGGCGATAACTGATGCCACCAGGTTTGATCATTTCAACCACTGGCCCTGCAACACTGGTAGCAGGTACAAGCGATGCAAAAACTGTGGGGGACGCACATCGTTTGCGTGTGAAAAGTGTGATGTGCCACTACAATTGGAGTGCTTCAAGAAGTACCACACTGAGTAGAACATCCATAAAAGATGATGGAATGTATGGGATGAAATATATATATATATATA
>JBBPBX010033968.1:14827-25049 GCA_038048925.1 Garcialebias charrua
TATATATATATATATATATATATATATATATATATATATATATATATATATATATATATATATATATATATATATATATATGTGTGTGTGTGTGTGTTATTAGAGGTTATAAGAAAAAACACTGTTCGTTGAAGTTTTGATTACAAAGTTACAAAATTCGAGTCTACAGACGAATAAATTAGGAATAAAAAATGTTCAAATTGTTTGTTGTTTGGAATTTTATACAGGAGGAACCTGAGGCTCCAACTTTTTGTTATTATTTATTCTGACTACATTATTATTTTGTTATTACTATATTATTATTAGTTCTCTGTTATGAATAGTTGACAGTTGACCTAGTGACAAGCTGTGTGACTACTGGCAACAATTGTTGCCAGTCATAAAAATGCCATTTTCTTCAAATAAAAAAAAAGAATGATGAAAATAAATACATAACATGATTCAGAAGGACCCAACTGATAAAATGATATGCCTTTCAACTCTGAAAAAAATTTGGGCTTAAATGGGTTAACCACGAAATTTAAATCTTTAGTAGAAATTAACCACGATAATTTAAATCTTTAGTAACACGTTGCCAATTTAAATCCCTTAGATAAATTTGAATTGTACTTGACCTATTCAGTCTTTCAAAGAAAATGTTGCAGGACAATAATTTAAAAAGGCAGGTGAAACCAGATCAAATAGAATAGAATGTTTATTGTAATTCTTGCACGATGAACAAATAATAATAATAATAAAGTGTAATTAATTTCAGTGTCTGAAAAAAAAATTATAATAGTGATAAAAACTGTTTAAAAAATGCTAAAAGCGAATGAGCAATTGATGCACACACACAATGAGGATGAGGAAATCATCGGCTGATAAGGCTGAAGTGATTGGTTCAGATTTGCAGACAAGGAATGAATTTCAAGCACATGTAAATTAGATTTGGCTAAACAGTCATTTGATTGGAAGCAGTTCTGAGCTAAAATTTTACAAAAATGTATTGTGGGGACTGAGTGAAATGTCAGGATGTAAACAGTATGATGCTGGAACTGATGAAAATAATGTATGCTGAGATTGAGGCATGATGACTCTTCAGGAACAAGAAAAATGTGCCCAAGAAGGTGACAGGCTCATGGCGCCACACAAGGAAACAGATACAAATAGACAACTGCAGGAGAAAATGCATAAAATGAGAACAATAGGGATCAAGATTAGCCTTATCTAAGGATGCCAAATGTGCCTTATGTGCCTTACTGCATATGCCACTTTGCCTCTATACCAACATCAACTACCTCATACATATACTGTGTACATTAACTCATATGCTGCTGTGCCACTCTTTGCAAATGTCAATGCTAGAACCTTCAGTTTATTTTATAGATATACTTTTTATACTTTTTATACTACTATGAAAAAACTCAGGACAGTATTACACTTTTATTATTTCATTTTATGCTTATGTTCATTGGGTGTTTGGTGTTTTAGGGGTGTTTGGTGTTTCAGTGTTGGTGTAAATTTTCATACTTTTATACTACTATGAAAAAACTCAGGACAGTGTTACACTTTTACTATTTTATGCTTATGTTTATTAAATGTTTTAGTGTTTAGTGTTTAGATGGTTACTGTTGCACCGAGGGACTGAGAGAAATGCAATTTCAATCCTGTGTATGTCCTGTACATATTGCAGTTCTGACAATAAAGTTGACTTTGACTTTTGACTTTTGACTTTTTTTACTTTGATCAACAAGGCAGCTGTTGTGGCAGAAGCCTTAACAATCTCAACTGGAAGGCCCACATCTGAAGAAATGAGGCACACTTATTCAATTTACATATTTTTCAGCTAATAAGTTGTTTGTTCTTGCTGCTGCTGTTGTTATTGTTGTTGTTGTTGTTGTTGTTGTTGTTGTTGTTGTTGTTGTTGTTTTTGCATAATTTGCATGCCCTGCGACTTATACTCTGAAGTGATTTATTTATGGATTGCCCCCCCCCCCCATTTATAAATCAATTTTTGGCTGAGACATGATCGTTTTCCTTCATTCTGACTGAAAATATTGAACAGTACCAAATGTATGGCATGCTGTTGCATCATGTAATGGGTAAAAGTGGCTATTAATGACACAAGTGTCTTGTCATAGCCTGCCACCTTCGTCCAGCTTGCCTGGAGCTTTTATTATGTGACTTTTAATCATTTTATTAACTTTTATTATGATTGTTTTATTATGTGCACGGCACTTTGGTCCTGTGGGTGTTTAAAGTGCTCTATAAATAAAGCTGGTATGGTATGGTAAGTAAAAGTTCAACTGAGACACACCTTTACTATAAAGTCAAGCAAACAAATAAATGTTAGGTAGTTGTCTTGTTAAATTTCAAAGAAATGCACAGTGAGTCTTCCCATGCACGTGCCTACTTCCACATATCAACTTTTGAAATGCAGCTGAATTGACCGTCAAAGTACATTCATTAAGGAAACTTTAGACTGAGACACACCTTTGCTATAATTTTGAGCAAACAAATAATTGTTTTTAAGTGTTAATCTTGTTAAATTATTGTTAAAGTCCTACCTTGTACGCTCCCGCGGCTGCCATTTTGCAGTCCCGTGCACGCTCTTGCGGCCGCCATTTTGCAGCCAATCAATTTTTCACACAACACTGGCCCACATTTGTAACAAATGTGACGCGTCAGTGGTGACGCATAAAAGATACGGCTTATACGACAAAATTATGTATTTATGTATTTTTCCACTTTACACATATTTGGACTGATGCGACTTATCCACCTTATTCCTACGCCCCATGATGCCTTGCGCGAATTATGTGAACGACTTCCGCCGAAAGTCAGAACCGGCACTTTTGTTACACGCTAGCAACGCGCTAACCGGTTTTCGTCAGAGGTTTTAGGTCATAAAATATGTGGGAACACAAACTATCACAACTCAAATGTAGAGATATTGTTTTACCGCTACCTACAGCTGTTGAGGGGTGGGAGGACGACTTGAAGAAGTGGCCGAAAATAACGTAGACTAGCATGTTTAGCTACTAGCATACTTAGCTACTTTGACAGTTGCTTCAGATGGCGAAGCGATGAGCAATCTGAAAAGCTCTGAAGCTTATTAGTATCTTCACATTAACAAGGTTGGTCCTGTTATGTTAAGAGAGGTGGGACACTTTATTTAAACAAACATAAAGCCCAGTCTAAGCATTAAAACTCCACATCTCCAGGTCCAGCTAACAATGATGTTGCTTTGGACTTTTGAGCTGCAAGATGTTTATCTGGACACCAACTGAGCACCTGGAGCTTGACATTTCTTTTGACAAATACTTTACTGATTCACAAATGAAGCACCTTGAGAACTTTTAATAAAATACAGTAAATGAAAACAAATAATGAAATAGACAGGAAACGATCTTTAAAAACTTGATAATGACAAAAGTGACATTTAGATAGAAACAGTAGTTTAATCCAAAATTAACTGATATAGTGCACACAAAAACCTAACCTTGTAAGAAGGTTAACAGTCAACTATTGTACATAACAAATGAATCATTTTAGCAAATACTTTTCTAATGTAATATAGTTAACATTGCATCCTTTAAAAAACATGTTGAGTTGTGTTACGTTTACAGCAAGTACATCAGTACTGTACATGTTTGAGAAAAATGTTTACATTTAATGTCTTCTCACTTCTCACTTGAAATAAGCTGGCATCCTTTGCGTGTGAATGCTGGAACGATTACATTGACACCATAGCTCTTGCAGCAGGTCCCTCACTGTGAAACCACGATCACCCATCACCTCATCTCCAGCACGCAGATAGTCCAGAAACCCAGAGTTCTGTGTTATATACCTGTCACTGCATTTACCACCATAAGCATCTGAAATAAACATGATTATTCCAGAGGGAGAAACAGCCAATAAATATTTCACAGTGTTATTTGCATGTATGATTCACTTCTGGAGTCCAAGTTTTTAGCTTTCTGCAAAACATGTTGCTTTAATTGTTTCACGGGGCAACCATAGAATAAGGTCGTTGGTTTGTTCTGACATTATGTCAATCCACATTCCAACAGTCATGCTGCATGTGACTGGTGGTGTTGAGCAGCTCCACACTCTCATCAAGCCCATCTGAAAGTAAAAGTACAGTATACAAACTTTAGGGTTCATTTATGAACACACACACACACACACCTATATTATATATATATAAACACACACCTATATTATATATATATATAGATATATAGATAGATATGTATAAATAAACGCACACACAGCATACATATAGGTGCGTGTGTTTATTTGCCAGTTATGAACGAAAATATTAGTATAATTTAATTACTGACTACATAAAATCATAACACTAAAAGCTGTCTCTTAAATCATACCTGGTGTTCTCGATCCTCTGGAGGATACGGTGACTTTTTTCAGGTGGTTTCTCGTAGCCCAGCCACAAAGAAGGATGCGGGTTTTTCTTATCGGAGCATGTTCAACACACACTAGTTGCAGCCACTAATTCAGCTTCGTCTGATTATTCATACAGCCATGAACAGCGCAACAGGTACCCGAGCTCCTCAAGACATCTTCGTGACAATATTAGCTCAAAATAACAGAAAACAGAACTTTAACAGAACTTCTACGATGCGCGCAGATTAGCAAGCAAACAACGAGGAGCCAATGCAAAAATTCTACTTCCGGGGTCAAACGGAAGTACGGCACATTATCGCTTCTACAGTGACACCTTCAGGAATAAGGTGGATACAGCGGTGTGACATGTATGGCAGAAAAAAAAAAAAAATATATATAGGTATATATGTATAGGTATATAGGTATGTGTTTTTATTTGAGATAATATACCAATTGTGCATTTTAAAGAAAAATCATAGATTGCATCCTGGATTGCACATTGCTAAATCCATCTTCTGTTTCTCTAACCTGTGTTCTTAGTGGCAATCTTTCTTTTGATCTAAAGCTCTGATCTACACAATGAATTACTTGTTTTATAGACAGGCATGGTCATACATATAAGAAATGTTTGACATTATCAGGACAGTTCAAACATATTAGTCCATCATTCTGGGATTTATTGAATCTGAAAAGCTTCCATGCATTGTGATGGTTAAATCGCTGTAGAGTTTAAATTTGATGAAATTGTGACTGATTGCACCACAGATAATAATAATAATAATAATGTCACATTTGTGTCATCTGTGTATGTTTCCATACAAGACGAAATTTGACTCTGCATTTAACCCAATCACCACCAGGTGGGGCAGTGGGCAGCTGTAGAAAGCGCTCCGGGGAGCAATTGGGATGAGATGTGCTGCTCAAACACATCACAAGTTATGCCGTGACTGGGGCAGATGTACGGTATGCAAATGTTGAGCATGAGAAAAAGGCAGGGAAAACAACATGTTATCGTGTTGAGAAGACAAAGGGAGCTGTCTTCAGTCACTGTTAAGTGATAGGACAGAAGAAAGGTTGCAGCTGAGTTGATGATGAATTCCACTGAAAGCAGATTTCTGACAGGTTTTTGTTGGGAACATAATAGTCTCTGCATCTCCAGTGAGGTCATTACAGATGCAAATCCCATTCACGGTGGTGTTTGATGCCACCTGTTTTTTGATGTTCTAGGACAGCCACGGAAAGTGGCCCGTGGAGGAATTGCAAATCAAGACAGAAAAATAGAAACGGGTGGACAGATAGGCTACCGGTACCTTCACTGGCAGCGTTGTCCCTCTTTTGTCTTCTCTCCCCTCCTTCCTTTTGTCTCTGATCACATCTCCACAGTTTGCTCTCCCATCACTCATTTTCATTGCCCTATCTCTTTCCCCATCTCTCTCTCGATGTTAGACGAGGATGTTGCACCCCACCTCTGCCTGATACTCAAGCATCTGTTTTTTCGCAGACAGTTTTCTCCTGAGAGTTTGATGCTCTCAGGAACTGTGTGTGAACTGGGTCAAAAAGCATATTTTTTTGTGCAAACGTCTGGTTCTCGAAAGGGAAAATAGGTCCCAACAGGATGAGAGATGTTGTGGTGTAAGCTCAAATCGCTTGTAGAGCAAGTCTACAGAACACTTGTTGTTATATGTGATATTTTAACCTTTCAAAACTTAAATTCCAGTGTGATCTTAAGGATGATGAGGCTTAGTCAAACAAAACAAAAAAAAAAATGTATGCACACTGGCAAATAAAGCTATGCAGATCAGGTGTATGACACATTTACAAACAAAGAAACAGTAGAGATTACCTCTTCAGTGTGACAACAAGGTGCCACACTAAGTGCCAAGGTTTTTTTGTCATATATCTTGAAGAAATGAAACGTGGGAGATTCACATTATTTCAAATTAGTATTTATTTTATTATTTTATCAAGTTGGGGTAAAATAAACTATGAATATGTTCTTTCATGGTAAAACATTAAAAATATCCTTGCACGTATTAGCATTAACACATTGCCTTGAAAGTGTGCTACATTAAATGTTGTGTTCTAGACTGTCTGAAAACACTATTGGTAACCTATAACAGTACATAAGACAGTTTTATTTTACATTATATTTTGTAGTTTAGGGAGACACTGTGGCTCAGTTGGTAGAGCTGGTGCTTCTCAGCGGGAATGTCACTAGTTCAAATCCTGGCCAGGAACCTTTCTGGGTGGAGTTTGCATGTTTACTCTGTGCACGTGTGGGTTTTCTCCAGGTACTCCGGTTTCCTCCCACAGACCAAAAACATGCATGTTAGACTGATTGGTAACTCTAAATTGTCCCTAGGTGAGAGTGAGAGAGTGAATGGTTGTTTGTGTCTCGTGTGTCTCTATATGTCCCTTTGATGAACTGGAGACCTGCCCAGGGTGTCCCCCACCTCTCGCACAGTGATAGCTGGATTTGGTCACCAGTGACACCCACAACGCAAAAAGGAAGTAGTGGGTAAAGCTGATGGATGTATGTATGTATGTATGTATGTATGTATGTATGTATGTATGTATGATACTAATACTAATAATAATAATAATAATAATAATAATAATAATAATTAATTCAATTTATAACGCACTTTTCATTACTGAAAATCTCAAAGTGCTACACATATATTGAATGCTACACACATTCATAAACCGGTGGCGGCAGACTACCATGCAAGGTGCTTTCCAGTCCTACCGGGAGCAACTCGGGGTTAAGTGTCTTGCCCAAGGACACAACGACACATGGTGCGGGTCCCGGGAGTCGAACTGCCAACTTTCCGATCGGGAGACGACTGCCCTTACCACTACGCCACTGCACGTATGTATGTATGTATGTATGTATGTATGTATGTATGTATGTATGTATGTATGTATGTATGCATGTATGGATGGACTGTATGGATGGATGTACTGTATGCATGTACTGTATGGATGGATGGATGGATGGATGGATGGATGGATGGATGTTTTGTATTTTAATATGCCAAAATGTTTTTGGTCCTCAGCCATTCTTCACTAACCTGACACCCAAAGTCCAAATATTTGTTAATGAACTAGAGGCAAGAGCAATTATACAAAAATAAGCTGTTGTTGTTTGGAGATTGTATGTTCCCTGTGCAGGCATGGGTTTTTGCAGGTATCATACACTAGTTTCCTCCTGCAGATCAGAAACATACATTTTAGATTATGATAACTCTAAATTGTCCCTAGTTGAGAGTGAGAGTGTGAATGGCTGTTTGTCCTGTTTGTCTTTATGTGTCCCTGGAGACCTGTCCAGGATGTCCCTCTTATCCCTCGCCTCTCACACAGTGACTGCTGGAGATATAGGCGCCAGCTCCCAGTGACATGCAAAGGATAAGCTGGTAAATAAAATGTACAAACTAACAGATTGTTTGCCCAGTATGTAAAAATTGCTATGTTTATTTACTATAAATAAATAACTGTGTGGTGAGTTCCAACAATTTTCAGTCAGGTCATCTGGACATTTTCTTTTCTTTTTTTTATGTGCTGAAATGTTTCACCTTCCATCCAGAAGGCTTCTTCAGTCAAATAAACACACAACACAAAACTGATCATTCCCCCAACAGCTTACTCCAAAGTGGAGCAAGCCAAGATGGTCTCTTTGGCACGCCCCTTCCTCTGGTACCGGCCCTCTCCCTCTTCAACAGTCATGTCAAACTGGTTCAAAACCAACAAAGTCCATGCTCAATAATCCAGATATACAATCCAACAATTTTCAATCTGGTCGACGAGGGAGAGGGCGGAGGAGGGGGCGTGCCAAAGAGACCATCTTAGCGCCAACATAACTGGCTTGTTCCACTTTGGATCAAGCTGTTGGGGGGAAGAATCAGTTTTATGTTGTGCGTTTCCTTGACTGATGAATTCTTCTGGAT
This sequence comes from Garcialebias charrua, assembly GCA_038048925.1. Classification (NCBI taxonomy): domain Eukaryota; kingdom Metazoa; phylum Chordata; class Actinopteri; order Cyprinodontiformes; family Rivulidae; genus Garcialebias; species Garcialebias charrua. The sequence goes on from JBBPBX010033968.1 coordinate 23,161, forward strand.
GGAAGGTGAAATGTTTCAGTACACAAAAAAAGAAACTGTCCAGATGACCTGACTGAAAATTGTTGGATTGTATACCTGGATTATTGAGCATGGACTTTGTTGTGTGGTGTGTTGTAAACAGTTGAAAATTAGTGTTTGTTTAACTAACTGAAAACAATATAGATAAAGTAGTGTGTTGTAAAAGTAAGAACGTCTGAAAAACTTTTCTGGGGTGAGAAGAAGAGGAGGGCTTCTGTCTCTGAACCTCATCAGGAAATGAATGGAGTGTGTGTTTTTTTTAATCCCAGGAACGCTGGACCCAGGTGTTCACAGACCAGTGCCTCAGTGTTGTACAACATACATCACACAGATCGTAGGCTGCACAGACTGCATCTATGGGTAAGTTCCCGGCAGACATTTTTTGTATTTTCTATTTTAACAACTTATAAAAAGTGTCTGTATGTGTTGTTCATGTGTCAACATAATTGATTGCTACATTGTAGTCGAGGAAATGTTGTGCATTGTTGCATTGCTTTAATGACACTGTCCATGGCTTATCTGTTTGTGATCTATGGAAGTTTCTGCTTTATGATACAGGCCCATCTTTATTTTACAAAAATGAAACAAACAAAAAAAATATGTTGTTTTTTTATGAGAAATTATAAACCTGTTAGACACCATTGTTTGCTTATTGATTACTTGTAGTAATACATTTTTTAATCAGTATTATAAATATGTTAATTTTTGTCTCAAAAAGAAAATGCATTGTAAAAAATAAACACCATAATACATTATTGTGTGGTGATATTTTCATTCAATTTTAACATAAAATGAAATGCAAACTTTGGATTTTGTATGTCTGTGTTACAGTATCAATATATCAATCAGAGGGCCCTCATTGCAGTATGCCTCAAGAAACGAGAGCAACGAACCTAGATCACAACTAGTGTATGTGCATGAGTCTTTTCATCTAAACACAAATTAAATTCACAAGGACGCATTGTTTGAGCTTTCAAACAACTCCTCAAAAACAGCACCATATGCTGTCTTGCAGCCAGAATGTTGTTTGGAGACCTCTTTCTGTTTTCTGCTGAAAACTTAGGCGTAACAAAGAGCAAACCGAATGTTCGGTAAACACTGGGCGCACCTGTATTTCAGCTCGACATGTGTAGGCTTGTACCATCAGAATAATTCAGGTAGGGAAGGTCTGGGAAGGCTTTGCACACACATCTCTAAAGCAGCAAAACGTACTTCATTATACCTCCACAAAAGAAAACACATGTAAGTACGATCTCCATCTGGTTTCACCACTGCACTGACTTTGAATACTACAGTAATCTGAGCATTTTGGTACTGTCGGATGTTTTGAATGTTTTACTTTCTTTCAGTAATGACTGACTTAATCTGATCTTTCCCAGCCAGAGAGCACTTTCCTGAACTAAAACTATTAGGGTGTGTTTTGTTGAAGCACCTCCATAACCTGAGAGTTTTGAGCAAGGATTTCCAATGAGACATTTATATGTGGAGCTTTTACTCAAACTTTCTTCCTTGGTGTTCCTTGGTTTCTAAGTTTGTCTGTAGTTCTATTTTCCTTTCTTTCTTTATGAAAGTATGAAAATTAAACATGTCGATTTTTTTGTAAGTGACTGTGCTCTGTGCTTTATATGATGCAATCCAAAAAAACAAGTCTGCTTTTATCACTTATGTCTTACTGATGATGAGTGAGTCAAAAGCATGTCTCTCTGCAAGTCTCAAGTCATTCCTCATTCTTTTATTGTTTTGCTTCCAAGAATCCAGTCTTTAAAATCTTCTAGCAATATGTCTTTAGGCTTTTTAAGAAGTGAGCACAGTGGATTAATGCACCCTGTTTATGTACTGTACATTGTTCTTTGATTCATAACTTCTCATTT